>WHYT01016824.1:168023-194321 GCA_009806455.1 Tetrax tetrax
CCAGCCCCTCACCTGGTGCTGGAGCCTCCAGCATCACAGTGGGCAGCCTTGCCCCTCTGGAGATGGGGTGGACAGGAGCAAGTGGCTCTGAGCCTCCGGGGCTTGGCACAGAGAGGGAAAATCCCATGGAGCTCTTCCACCCACCGCTCTCTGGCTCGGCTCCCTGGGAAACCAGCCCTGCCTGGCTGGGCAGCCGCCTGGGCTGTGGTCCTGGGGGTCCGCGGGCAGCCACCCTCCCTCTCAGCGCGGTCTCGGAGGGATGGCAGCTCCCTGCGGGAGCTGGGACAAGGTTGCGAAAGGCAGCTGCAGCCAGGGGGTCACCCGCACGCCCAGTCTGGAGTGGTTACTGGTGAGTGGGTGGGTGCTGGGCCTCCCTGGGGAGCGGGGCAATGGGTCTGAGGTGGGCGATGCTGGGTGATGGGTCTGGGGGAGGCTGCATCCCCTCTGCTGCCATCCCCATCCTCTCCTGCTGGGCTGTGCCGGGTGGGATGGCCAGCCTGGCCTCGGGGGGCGGGTTTGTTTTGGCAGGGTGGGGTGGCCTGAGGGAGCTCGGCATGTGCCTGGCTGTGGGTTCAGGCAGTTGAGCCTGGGGGGGGGTGTGGTGGCTCTCCCGTGGGCTGTGGGAGTTGTGCTGACACAGGTTTGGCAAAGTGCTGGGGGCCAAAGGATGCTCTGGAGCCCCGTGGGTTGTCATAGTGATGGGCTTGGAGGGGGAAACTGAGGCAGTGGGATGAGGAGGCGGGGGAACATGAAGATGTGTCCACGTCAGCTAATTCTGCCTTCCTGTGCAAGGAGACAGCCTCCCTTTGCTGCATGGGGGGGCTGGTTGGGGTCTGCTGGGGGGCACAGCCCTGCTGTGGGGATGCTGGCTGTGCCCGGCGTGGCGAACGCCGTCCCTTCCACTGGTTGCAGGGCTTGAGATGCTGGGATGGGCAGGAGGGGGGCTGCTCCTGCCAGGGTGCAGGGACCCCCACGCCAACCCTATGAGGGCTGCCTGTGGGAGCTGGCTGCCCCACGGTGCCCGTGTGGCGCTTGGCTCCCGGCCTCGCTCGGCTCCCCCCTGACCACACGCTGGCGTAGGGCAGCGGCGCTGAACAACTCGGCCTTTGTGCTGCTGAGCGAAGCTCCCTGCCCCTCGGGGTGCGGGACCCGCTCCCCCTTTTCCTCCCAGATGCTCGGTGGCCCTGGCAGCCCAGCCGTGGAGACGGTGCTTTCACAGGCTGCCAGCCCGGCAGGGAAGGGAAGGAGAGCGACGGAGAGGCTCCCAGCGAGGGCCCTTTGTGTCCCCGTGTGGCTGCGGGCTCTCCCTGGCACAGATGCTGCTCGTGCCGCCGGGTTTGGATGCTGATGCTGGAGCAGGCAGGCTGCTGCCACGCCGCCCGTCGTCACCCCAGCAAGAGCTGCCGGTTTGGGAAGGAGCGTTCTCCACCCTTGCCTGCACCTCTGTCTCCGTCTGCGCGTCCGTCTGCTTCCCAGCCCTGTGTGTCGGGTGCCCGGGGCTGGGAAGCGGCCAGGTTTGTTTGGCAGGGGTGCTCGGCCGGGACGGGGCAGCTCTAATTGCCACGTAACCGTAGGAGCCTGTGCCGTGCGCTCCCAGGGGATCAGCCAGGCTCTCTGTGGGGACAGGGCACCCCAGCGTGTTTGGCTCTGCAATGGGTCCTGGTGCAGGGGACAAGCTGTCCGGCTGGCTGGTGGCCCAGGACCAGGCGTGGAGCAGGTTGGTTGGCTGTGTCCGAACGCAGGTGAGGGAGCGGCTCTGTTGTCCCACGGGTTGTGCCCTGACAGCACGGCACCCGGTTCTTGGGGAGCCATGGACAGACAGGACGTGGCCAGCATCTTTTTTCGGTAGAGGCAGGGACAAGGAATGCCAGAATACGCTCAGATGGTGACTTTATGACCACCAAAATTGATGATCAGGGAAACTGAGGCAGAGCACAACAAGCAGTGCCAGCTCCCCCAGTTGTCACCTGGTGTGGTTGACAGGGGCCAAGGAGAGAGCCCGTGCTGGCTCTGCAGATGCTTTGGTCGTGTTTGGAGGAGGTATCTCGGTGCCTGGGCGTGACTTGAACACCTACCTGGGCTGACCAGGCTCTCGCGTTGCCTGGTGCCTGGCATGGTGATGTTCCTCCTGGGTGGGCAGGGATGAGAGCCCCCGGCGTGGGAGAGTCCAGACAGTCAGATGCTGGGGAGCAAGAGAAGCAGCTGTACTTGGCTTAGAGGGAACCTCTCTGGTGTCTCTTGGTGGCCACGTAAATCTCCTGTGATGCTGGGTGGCATCTCTGCGCTGTCTCACGCGGGGCTGTGGCTGCTGGCACTCGTCCCTGCCTTCCTGCTCCGCTTATCCCGCTCTTGTAGCAGGGAGGTCTTTAGGATTTGCACACCCGCTGGCAGCAGCTCCCCAGGACGTTCGGGACGGCACAGGGAAGCACCCCCATTGAGGGCTGGCACCTGGGTCCCCTCCAGCCCCCGCGGGTCCCCCAGCTGTGAGAGCCAGGGTGAGTGACAGGGTCCCGTGGGTGCTCGGAGCTGACTGGGCAGCAAGGTTTGGGGAGCAGGAGTGGGGGAGACGTGGACAGCTGGGACAGCCCGGCATGGCCAGGCTCATGGTGGGTCCCCAGATGCCCTGTGGAAAATTTGTGTGCGTGCACCGCCCCAACGCTGCTCATCCCTTCTTCCAAACCCACATGCACATCACGTGGGGGGAAAAAAAGAAAGAAATCTTTTGCTGAATAGCCTGTTTTTTCCAAAAATACCCTGGTTCCAGTTTGTTCCTCTGCCCATTCCCTGGGGACACTGTCACTGGGGTGGGGTGGGGGTGGGGAGGAGCGCATCACGTTGGTCAAAAAGTAATTAAAGCTGGGGTTAATTTTCCTGGAGGAGGATGGGACCCTGGGAAGGCGAGGGGAGCCAGGCTAGGGCTGAGCGCATCAGAAGCTGCTGAGCTAAATATTCCCACGGATGCGCATCGCTGTTCCCACACGTCTGCGGCGCAGGCTCCTGGGGTGCTGACGCTGTGTCTGCCCCACCGCGGACACCCTGACACCCCGTCCCCCCAAACACAGAGGGTCACCGGGGATCAGAGGGGCTCGCCACTGGCCAGGCTGGCGAGGAGCCCCAACCCGCAAAGCGTCTGCTGCGGTGGCTGCGCCGGCTTGCCAGCGCTGCGGCTTCGGAGGAATTAATAGCTGTGTTTATCAAGCACCCAGGGAGGGGAGATGTGCACTCATTAGCTCTAATGAGAGCCGTTTGCCATGGCGCTTGGCTCCACGCTCCCTCTTTTTTTCCAGGAGTCTCCTGGGACCAGACAGCTTCCCGCAGCCGGCACATCCACCGAAAGCCGCTGCAGGCCTAAGACGCGCCAGTGCCTGCGCCGAAGCAGGGCTGTGGCTGCGTGGCTCTGGCTGTGCCGTATCCCTATTTCTCCGGGATGAGTTGAGCGCGGTGGGTGGGGATGCGGCGAGTCGGCCGTGCGTGCCGCCGGAGCCAGGAGCCCAGCACGGGAGTCCGTGGCCGGGGACAGCCGTTGGGCTGGGCGGTGGTTGGGTTGAGGCAGTTGTTTTGGCGCTGGGACTGTCTCGTCGTGGTTTTTGCGTTTTGCATTTCACACAGTTGGATCTCGCTGCCTCTCAAATGAGCGCGGACGGCTGCGGCGTGTCCCGGCTGCCCGCCCGTATCCCGACAGTCCCCATCTGGGCTGCTGCGATGTATTGATCGGCGTCTATGTGCAGCCCAGAGCTCGCTGCCTGGCCTGGGGCTATGCGGCAAATGGGCCAGCGGAGGCGCGGGGATGCTGGCCGGCCCCGTTCGAGCCGCGCTGGGCCGTATGCAGCTGTTGGTGCAAGCGCAGGCTGCGAGTCGCTGCGGTACCCAGCCCTGCCTGTCGCCTCGGCTGCGGAGGTGGCGGGTGGCATCACTGGGATGCTCCAACCCCTTTCCTCAGCCACAAGCAGATCAAGGTTGAGTGCAGGAGCTGAAGCGTCCCCTGCTCCGTTTGCAGAGGTGCTGCCGGTCCCCTGCCTGCAGCAGCCGCGGTGCCAGCATGGGCCGTGCTCGCACCCTCGTGTGTCCCTCAGGCCCGAGGTGAGCCCCGAGGCTGCCCTCAGCCCGCTTCTCTTCCTGCAGGATCCGTCCCCAGCTGTCCAAAGAGAAAATAGAGGGATGTCACATCTGTACCTCGGTGACGCCTGGCGAGCCCCAGGTGCTGCTGGGGAAGGACAAAGCCTTTACCTACGACTTCGTCTTTGACCTGGACACATGGCAGGAGCAGATCTACACGACGTGCGTGGGCAAGCTCATCGAAGGCTGCTTCGAGGGCTACAACGCCACCGTGCTAGCGTACGGCCAGGTACGGGCTCTGGGCTCTCCGGCATCCCAGGTGGTGGGGATGCTGAGGTGGGGGGTGTGAGCTCCGGGGTGTGGGGGGGACACAGAGTTGTCCCTGGACTGGGTGAGAGCTGGGTCAGGGGGTGGCCTTGTGTGGGAGGAGGAGGAAGCAGAGCTGGGGTAGGAAACCGGGAGCCGGTGTGGTGGTGGGGATCAGAGGGGCTCAGCAGAGGCGTGTGAGAAGCCTGGGGTGGTGGGGGGAGGTGTGGGGCGCAGGGGGCAGAGCTGAGCCTGGGAGGACCCAGCCAGCTCCCCCCTCACTGCCTCTTTGCAGACCGGCGCGGGGAAGACGTACACCATGGGCACCGGCTTCGACGTGAACATCTCTGAGGACGAGCAGGGCATCATCCCGCGGGCCATCGGCCACCTCTTCAGCGGCATCGAGGAGCGCAAGCGGGCGGCGCAGAGTCGGGGTGTGGCGGCGCCCGAATTCAAAGTCAGCGCCCAGTTCCTGGAGGTGGGTGACAGCAGTTCTGGGTGATGCTGTGGCCCTGCCCTGTCCTTTGCTCAGCTCCCACCTCCTGGGCTCCTTGAGTCCTCCATGTCCTGGCTGGGCCCCACCCTGGCGTGTAGCTGGGGTTCGTGTCAGGGCACAGGAGATTCCTGAATATTGTTGATCTCACGATGGCCACACATTGAGGTGGCATTTCCTTGGGTGCAGGGAGCTCCCCCCGTGGGGAAGGGGCTCATCCCTTGGTCCCCTGGAGCTTCAGGGGGCTCTGGGCTCGCTCACTGCTGTTTGAGGTGGAGGACAGCGGCATACCCACTCCCTTGGGTCTGGACCAGCGTTCCCAGTGAAACAAGGAGAGGAAGAAGTGCCATTCTTGTGAGGATTTGAGGAAGGGCTGTGTTATTTCCCATGTCCTTTGCTGCATCTTTGACCTTGAGAATGTTTCACTGCATCCTCTCCCACCTCTGCTTTGGCCTCTGTTAACTACTTCTTTCCCTGGAGAGGTTTGTCTCAGAAAGCCTGTCGACCTTGCGTGTCTGCAGCAGTTGTCCTGGGGGAAAAGTGCAAAGAAGGTAAAGATTTAAACTGGCTTAAGGCCCTGGTGAGAAAACATAGGGTGGTGTTGAGCAAAGCTGAGCTCCTGAACCACCTTCATCTCACTGGTGTCCCAATCTGGGGTACAGCCCAGAGGAGACAGGCCCCACGCTGTGATTGTCCCTCCACGTGGCTTTGGTGGCCATCACATCTGAGTTCTTCCAGGTGTCGATGGCCCGGAGAGGGGAAGCAATGCCCAAAGTCACCTCCTAGCCCGGAGGGCTGACCTCCTTGCTGGAGAAATCCTTCCCAGTCAGCTTTCCATCCCCAGAGCCCCTGTGAGCTCCCATGGTGCGGTTGTGTCCAGCCACATCCTTCCCTCCTCGCGCTCCTGGCTGCCTTCCCACGCATCCTCGGCCTCGTGGGGCTCCGCTCTGGGGAACCTGTGGGCTGGGATGGAAATGGGGACAGTTTCCTGCCTGTTGTGAAGTCTTTCTGGGAGAGGAACCTTGTCAGGCTTTCTCTCTGCTGGAGAGTCCTCCAGCCCTGTTGGGGCCCACGGCATAGTCCCCCCTTCCCTGGGCTGTATGGTGGGATACTGGCCTTCAGCCCAGTGTGTGTCCCCTCACCCTATGCGGCACACTTTCCTTCCCTCTCTGTCCCCTCTCTCTGCCATCTAGGAGATCTGCTGCTGCGCAGCTGTAGTTTCCCTCGCCCCAGTTTCTCCCACTCAGTTTGGGATGAGCCACCATTGCCCCAAGGAGCTGGGTGACCTGGTAGCTGGGGTTGGGACATGGGAAGGATGAACACTGGGGAGGGGTCCCTGTGCTGCCTCTGTCCCAGGCCATCCTAGGAAGCATCTTTGCAGACCAAGAGGTCCAGCGCAAGCCCAGGGGCACCTGGGGGTGACAGAGTGGTGGCCTTGCCCGGGTTCACGCCAGCGGCCGTGGGGATTTCCTGCAGCCTTTCTTTCTCTTCACCACCTCTGACCTCTGGTGGCTTTGGCTCTCAAAACAGCCTCCGAGGCGTTTGTCCAGTGGCCGCGGTGGAGGATGGGAACAAGGCTTCCTCTGCTGTGTTTCAAAACCGCTCGTGGTCACGCTCCCCAGGCCGGCCGTGCCCAGAGGGACACGGGACGGGGACCATCTGCCAGACTGGGGAGGGGGCTTGAAGGCTTTCCAAGGGCCCTGTTACATGGGGGGACAGTAAAAGCCTGTTGCCTGATGGCCCGGTGGCCGAGGCGGTCGGAGCCTGTCCAGGGCTTTGCGTACGGGTCCACCCTGCAGCCATGGACATCAAACCAGGAGCTGCACCGAGCCCTGGCCTACGGCCACCCTCATCCAGGCAACCCAGGGAGGGCTTTGTGGCCGTAACGGCTCTCCTGTGCCAGCGTGGGCACGTGGCTGCATCAGACGCTGGTTACCAACCCTCCCGTCCCGGCAGCGGTAGAGGATTTGGCCCTGCTGATCCCTGTCCCGTGACTCCCCCTGGGAGCAGGCTGTCCGAGCGGGGCTTAAACCCTTGGGAAGCCCGTTGGCACCTGGGGCGGCCGGGGACGGATTAGCCTGATCCGCGCTCCTGGCCAGGAGCCTGCGGTCCTCGGGTGACCCTGCTCCCTGCGCTGGGACGAGGGTGACGTGTGGCATTGAGGGGGGGGGCAGACGGGCAGGGGTGTCCCTACGCCCCAGGATGAGGGAAGATGCTAAGGGTCACGATGTGGATGGGAGCATCCTCTGTCAGCTCTGGGTCCTCAGGGTTTTCCTCATTTGTCCAGCGCTCCCAGGTCCCTCTTGTCCCCTTTCCACCTGGCAGAGGTGACCTGAGGGTGCTGTGGTGGGAGAGGGGCTCTGCTCCCAGGTGTCTGCTCAGGCTCTGGGGACAGAGCTCTGAAAGCGCCCTGCTTCGCGCACAGCTGCGTGTGGGCTGGAGACAGGACAGGGTCCGCCTGGTACCAGCCCAGACTGCAGCTCAGAGCTTCGCGGGGGCAGACGGGCACACGTATGCACGCTTGCACACACGCGTGCACGCGCGCCATCCCGTCCGGGCAGCCTGTCCCAGCTGGGTGCCCGTTGTGATCTTGCGTCTGCGTCGTCTCCTATCTGCTTGCACGTGCTTGTGCGTCCTCTGCTACGCTTGCACACGCGCCCGGTCTCCAGGTCAGCCTTGCCTAAGCACACACATGTGCACATATGTGTGAGCGCACACGTACCCTGAGCTGCGCAGCCACTCCTGGCTCTCAGGACCGTGGCAGCAGGGTGGCAGAGGGCAGCTCCCGTCGATCCCGCTGTGCCGGGCTCTGGCAGCCTCCTGCTCACCCCGCGTTCGCTTCCGCCCCGCTCAGCTCTACAACGAGGAGATCCTGGACCTGTTTGACAGTGCCCGCGACCCTGACGCACGCCACCGCAAATCCAACATCAAAATCCATGAGGATGCCAACGGGAGCATCTACACCACGGGGGTGACGTCGCGCCTCATCAGCTCGCAGGACGAGGTGGGTGCGGGATGGGGCAGACGTGGAGGAGGGATGGCAGCTGGGTGCCCACCACCCAGGGATGTCCTACAGCCAGGAGAGGGGGGGATCTCACCTGGGATGGGACAGAACAGCCCCAGGGTGACGCAGGGAGGGGTCGGCGTGCCCGCTGGGTGCTGTCCTGACTCCCTAGAAGGGCGCTCCAAGGTTTTGTTCTTCCCTGTCCCGTGTTGTTGTAGCTGATCCAGTGCCTAAAACAGGGGGCTCTTTCCCGCACCACTGCCAGCACCCAGATGAACGTGCAGAGCTCCCGGTCCCACGCCATCTTCACCATTCACCTGTGCCAGATGAGAGTGTGCACCCGCCCAGAGCTGGTAAGATGTGCTCCTGCCTCACGGCTGGGCTGTTCCTGGGTCTGATTCCCAGGCAACGTGTGAGGGTCCCTTGGAAAAGGGAGAGGGCGTGAAGTCTTGCAAAGAGAAGCAGGGCTTCACGTTGTGCTTTCCAGTCGTAGCCAGCGTTAGCATTTAACGGGAGCTGAGGTCTGGGGAGACGGGGCCTGGAGCAGCCCCATCCGAGGCAGGGATGGTCTGGCCCAAGGGATGGCCCAGAGCAAGCTGCTGTTGGGATCCTCTCCCCCATTCTTGAGGGGCTGGATGCAGAGGGTGAATGCTCAGGCTTTTGCTGACATCTGAGTGTGGCCAAGGGAGCTCCTGCCCGCTCTGGGTCTGTGGTGGTGACCTTCTCCATGTGTGCCTGGCCACAGGTGAACGGGGAGGTGAGCACCCTCCTGGACGGAGCCCAGCCCACCACCGAGTACGAGACCCTCACGGCCAAGTTTCACTTCGTAGACCTGGCTGGCTCAGAGAGGCTGAAGCGAACAGGCGCTACCGGCGAGAGAGCAAAGGAAGGCATCTCCATCAACTGTGGGCTGGTACGGCGCCAGGCACCGGCGTGCAATGGGAGGGGAAGGCAGGGCCTTGCCTGGGGGGGGTGCTGGGACACCTTTGGGTCCTGCTTGGAGCTGCTCTGGGCTGCTGGGGCTGCTGCTGTCTCTGCTGGGGTTGGTGCTACCTGGCCCTTCAGGCAGGAACATGCACGATCCAAAATGCCGGTGGTGAGGGCACAGCTCTGCTGCTGAGGGCAGGACTATGGGGAGGGGTACAGCTGGGCACAAGGGTGCAAGTCTCCAAAAGGCTGAGGTCTGCTAACTTGAGCTTAAAAAAAACTTCAGAGCACCCTGCACGTGGAAGCGGGGCACAGCCCAGGGAAGGGGGGGGCGAATGCTGAGACTGGCAAGGGAAACCCCAAGCCTCGGCCTCTTGCACCCCAAACCTGTGCCATGGCACACGCCTGGGCCTGATGTGGGGCTATGCAGGGGCTGAATTTGAGGGGGGCTTTCCTTTGCGTTGATAGCTGGCCTTGGGGAACGTCATCAGCGCCCTCGGCGACCAGAGCAAGAAGGTGGTGCACGTGCCCTACCGCGACTCCAAGCTCACCCGCCTGCTGCAGGATTCACTGGGGGGCAACAGGTAAGGGGGTCCCAGGCCAGGGCTGGTCTCTGGAGGGGCCGAGGGTCTCTGGAGCCGTGTAAGAGCTATTTCAGGACTCCGATGCCTGGTGGGGAGGGGATGCCTCCTGGCAGGCAATGTGTGACTCTGCAGATGGAAAGACCTTGGCTCTTCACGAGTCCCAGACACAATTAGCCAGCTTTGACGGAATTAGCTGGTGCAAAGCACTCCGGAGCCCTTGCGGATCTGGGACTTGGCAGGTGGTGTTGCCTGGCATGGGATGGATTGAATTCCCTGCCTGCTTTGGGGGTGCTTCTCTGAAGAGCCCGTTCTTCCCCAGCAGTCCTGGCGTGTCTGGGTTTGCTCGGTGCTGGGCGATGTGTGAACACCGGTCTTGCCAGTGCTCTGGCTGTGGGAGGGACTGAATCTGGTTTATTCCTTGGTTATGAAGCACAGAAGAGCCTAGGATGGATGTCTGGGGGCACGTGGGCTGTGCTGGGTCCTGGGTTTCACCCTGACCTTCACCTCCCCAGCCAAACCATCATGATCGCCTGCGTGAGCCCGTCGGACCGAGACTTCATGGAGACGCTGAACACGCTCAAGTATGCCAACCGGGCTCGCAACATCAAGAACAAGGTGGTGGTGAACCAGGACAAGACAAGTCAGCAGATCAGCGCCTTGAGGGCCGAGATCGCCCGTCTGCAGATGGAGCTGATGGAGTACAAGGCGGTGAGCGGCCGAGCGAGAGGTGGGATGGAGGCAGGAGCAGAAAGCCTCCTCCTCGTGTTTGAATCGGGGCGGTTTTAGTGGGAAAGACTCCTCTGCCTCCCTCCTTGGGCAAGTCTCCTGGGGATGCTAAGCCAGGGAGAAGCCTTGAAGCATCTCTCACCTGCTGAGCTCAGACCTTCCTGCTCTTTAGATTTGTCACTGCCTCACTTTGGTGGCTGGAGCTGCCCCCAGGGATGCGGTGGTGGGGTCCCCATGTCCCCACTCGCCCTGCACTCAGGCATTCCCCTCCTGTCCCCACAGGGCAAGCGTGTCATCGGGGAGGATGGCTCAGAGGGCTACAGCGACCTTTTCCGCGAGAACGCCATGCTGCAGAAGGAGAACAGCGCCCTGCGCATGCGGGTGAAGGCCATGCAGGAAGCCATCGATGCTATCAACAGCAGGGTCACCCACCTCATGAGCCAGGAGGCCAATCTGATGCTGGCCAAGGCAGGTGAGGCTGGGCTAGTGCATAGCGTGGTGGGTGAGCCCAGCCAGTGTAGCTGGGATGGATGCTGCGGTACAGCCCGTGTCTTGCCTCCACCCACCCGTGCCTCTGCTCCTCCAGGTGATGGTAATGAAGCCATTGGTGCCCTCATCCAGAACTACATCCGAGAGATCGAAGAGCTGAGGTGAGCCGGGCGTGCGGGCTGGTGAGTCACCTGGAGCTACACTGGGGCTGTGGGAGGCCCAGCCTTGGTGCCGGGCAGTGCTTTGGCCATTGTTGTCCTTTGTGTGGCCATTGGTGGAGGGGGAGATCCTGGCAGCAGAGACACCTGCCTGGTGTCTCCCAGGGACTGCTGACCCCCCAAAGCTGGGTCCATCCCAGTCTCTTGTGGGATCCTGGGACCCTGTCTTGCAGCGTCCTGACCTTCTGACCCAACGTGAATGGGAATGGCTTTGTGGTGACTCTGTCCTTGGCTCACAGCATCCTAAAACCAGGCAAGGTCCCCTCCTGTGGGGACAGTGGGATGTCCCCTTTTTGACCACATCCCATCTCCACTCCCTAGGACAAAGCTCCTGGAGAGCGAGTCCATGAACGAATCTCTGCGTCGCAGCCTCTCGCGCGTCTCTGCCCGGCCCCCCTACTCCATGGGCTCGTCCCCAGCGTCCGGCTTGGCCGGCCTGTGCAGTCCCGCTGCTCCGGTGGAGACGGAGGCCTCCGATGTCCTCCGACGGGCCAAGCAGGACCTGGAGCGCCTGAAAAAGAAAGAGAGGAGGCAGCGGAGGAAAAGGTGAAGGCAGCTGCTGTGCAGTGCTGGGGAGGGGGAGGCTGTGTGTCGGTCCCTGGCTGTCTCCGTGGGGTCCGGGTACCCTGCTTCCTCCATCCGTGCGTGCTAAAGCCAGAGCCCCCAGACGGAGCCCGGGCGCCTGGGTTCCCCTCCCAGCGCTGCCTTGCCCTTGGTCTCCTTTTCACCCACCACACGGTCCCAGAGCAGGAGGCGAGGGGGGGCCTCGGCAGGACCTGTCCCTGGGCTCCCCCACACCGGGACTCACCAGCACCCCTCTGCTCTCCCCCAGCCCGGAGAAGGAAGCATTCAAGAAGCGGCAAAAACTGCAGCAGGACAACGGGGAGGAGACAGATGAAAACGAGGTGGAAGAGGTGAGCGGGCTTCGTGCTCGTACCGAGGGGGTTTTTGGGTGCGGAGCATTGTCATCATCCCGCGTGGGAGAGCCACCGAGCCCAGCCTGGCCCTGCAAGTGGGCTGGAGGGGTCATGGAGCTGGGGAGTGTGTGCTGAAACTGGGGGGAGCTGAATGCTCCCCAGCCAGCCCTGCTGCGGAGCGAGGAGCCCGCGTCTTTTTGGGCTTGGATCCAATAAGTGTAGGTGAAGGGAGAGTTGGGCGATGCAGTGCTACTCAGCTGGGAAGGGATGGATGCAGGGATGGACGTGGCTCCTCTCAACAGTGTGCTCTGGGGTCCAGGAAGGGTGCTGCAGCCCCTGGGCATCCTGTGTGGGAGGCTGAGCACTGCCGGGGGGGCTGCAGCCCGGCGCTGTGGGGTGAGCTTGGGTTTGGAGGAGGGAAGAGCTGCGGAGAGATGGACAAGGCCACAGAGCGAGCTGAAGTTAGGCACTTATCTCTTAGGAGGAGGAGGAACAGGACGAGAGTGGCTGTGAAGAAGAGGATGGACGTGAGGATGAAGATGAGGACTCGGGCAGTGAGGAGAGCCTGGTGGACTCGGACTCGGATGCAGAAGAGAAGGGTAAAGTGCAGAGCCGTGGTGCAGCCCAGGGTATGGGGGTGCATTTGCTGATGTCTCCTGGCTCTGAGCTCTGGTCCTGGGAAGGGAGAGTCCACTGGGACACCCCGGCCGTGTCTCCTCGGGGGGCTTGGAAAAGCAGCAGGGTTGCTGCAGGGAGTCTCCAGCGCTCTTTGGGGTGCTGCTGCTCCCCAACAGTGTAGGTTGTAGGTTCCCATCGGCTCCCTCTGCCCTCTCCTTGCGCTGTGGCTCACGGGGGCCGTGATGCTCCCCCATACCTCCCAGCCTGACTGTCTCCCACCGGCCTCCAGCCGTGAATTTCCAGGCCGACCTGGCAGATCTGACTTGCGAGATAGAGATCAAGCAGAAGCTGATTGATGAGCTGGAGAACAGCCAACGGCGCCTGCAGACCCTCAAGCACCAGTATGAGGAGAAACTGATCCTGCTGCAGAACAAGATTCGGGACACGCAGCTGGAGCGGGACCGGGTCCTGCAGAACCTCAGTGAGAACCACCTCCCCCGTGGGATCCCATCCCTGCAGCGCTGGGCCCCAGGTCCCGCTCCTGCCCAGCTGACTCAGAGCTGGAGCATCCACCTCCTGCATGCCACGCTGGCTCTGATAGAGCTTTGCCATCCCCCTGCCTCTGCTCGAGCCCCTGGGACCCCCAAGACCCCGTTTGTCTTGCCATGGGAGTGGGACTAAGTCAGCTGAAGAGCTCCTGACCCCACTGGTGCTGGAGAGCTGGCAGGAAAGGACGGCGAGGGAAAGCCTCTTCTAGCCTTGAACACCACTTTGTGAGATGTGGGAACGCTTGGGGAAACTGAGGTGCTGATGAGGCGCATGAAGACCCCAAAGGCCCCGTGGTGTAATTGCTTTCTAGGCTCAGCAGGGCAGGATCACCCATGCACATGGCCGTAGGTCTAGGTCTAGGTCTGCGGCTGCTCTCAGCCCAGTGACTGAGCTGTAAGCCGCTGTCCCCACCCTGTGCTGAGCCCTAACCCTCCTCTTCCAGCGGGTGCCCCCAGACAGACCCCAGCCTGCGACAGGGCCAGAGCAGAGGTGTGAGGGAGGGGGCTGGTGGGACAGGGAGGGAGCAGTGCCCGGTGCCACCGGACAGGGTGTGGAGGTGCACGGTCACCGCAAGCCCTCTCCTCGCTCCCCCAGGCACCATGGAGTGCTACACGGAGGAGAAAGCCAACAAGATCAAAGCAGACTACGAGAAACGGCTGAAGGAGATGAACCGGGACCTGCAGAAGCTCCAGGCAGCCCAGAAGGAGCATGCTCGCCTGCTCAAGAACCAGTCCCGCTACGAGCGAGAGCTGAGGAAGCTGCAGGCGGAGGTGGCTGAGATGAAGAAGGCAAAGGTAACCGGACACGCTATGGCAGGGAGGGCATCCCCGGTCACGTCTGGCTCCCTGCTCAGAAGCAATGTTTTCCACTCACGGTGGCAAGGGCAGGATATCTGTCTGTCGGGTGCGTGGGTGGGTGCCCTGGGACGGTCAGATGCCCACGCCGACATGCGGTGCCTTCCCGTTCCAGGTTGCGCTGATGAAGCAGATGCGGGAGGAGCAGCAGCGGAGGAGGCTGGCGGAGACGAAGAGGAACCGGGAGATTGCGCAGCTCAAGAAGGAGCAGCGCCGGCAGGAGGTGAGAGCCCATGTGCCGCTGGGTGTCCCCGTGCCGGGGGGACACTGGGCTGTCTGGGAGTGGATGTTTGTCCTGCTCTAACGCTCCAAGGTGCTCATAAATATCAGTTGGTGAAGCTCAGGGCCCTGCTGCACCCATGGCCTCGCCAAGGGCTGTGCAGCCCCCGCGGAGCACACCTGGCTGAACGGCTCCTGGGGGCTTCCCGCAGCTCCCAGTGTGGTTGTGGGAGATGCTGTGAGCTCCTCGCGGGGCAGCGTGCCATCAGTGCCAGCCTCGAGGCTGGGAACCTGCTGCTCTTAAAAATCAGAAGTGAGACCGTTGATGCCGAAGTAACTGCTCCAAGCTCCGGTGGTGGGAACCCTGGCACTGGAACCTGGGGTCTCTGGGCCAGGACCCCAGGGATCCCTCTCTCCCTTGTGCAGTTTCAGATCCGGGCTCTGGAGTCTCAGAAGCGACAGCAGGAAATAGTGCTCCGGAGGAAAACCCAGGAGGTGAGGGGCGGGACGAGAGGTTGCCTTCACATAGCCCCCAGCCCCCATGGGGGTCCTGGCCCCAGCGCTTGGCTCGGAGACACTCCGTCCTCCAGACAGGGCCAGCGATGGGAGCGGGCTTCCCAGAAGAGTGGGGGGTTTTGGTGGCTCAGTAAGCAGGTGGGAGATGGTTGCAGACAGCAGAGGAGTTGCCCATCTCCTGGGGCAGCTGAGCCTGGTGGCAGGGGGAGGGCTGTGGGGGAGAAGGGAGAGAGACCCACGGGACGCAAATGGTCCTGGGGCTTTGGGACTCCAGAGCTGCTGCTTCTGGTCCTGTGGAGACCTGGGGGTGTTGGCAACAGGTTTGGGGTCGGGACACCCATCTGACACCCTCTGCTCTGCCCCTCCTCTGGGCAGGTCTCGGCACTGCGCCGGCTCGCCAAGCCCATGTCAGACCGGGTCGCAGGCAGGACGAGCCAGAAGCCAGCCATGCTGGACTCGGGCGCGGAGGTCTCGGCCAGCACCACCTCCTCCGAGCCCGAATCCGGCGCTCGCTCCGTCTCCAGCATCGTGCGCCAGTGGAACAGGAAAATCAACAACTTCCTGGGAGACCCTTCATCCTCTGTGAACGGGGCTCGGCCCGCCAGGTCAGGGCAGGGGCGAGGACGGGTGATGAGGCATCCCAGGACTCCCATGTCTGGCTTTTGGCTGGTGGCGGAGGTTGAACACCAGCTTCTTATTGTGCATTTGGCCTGTGTTAAACCACTGACCCAGTGACAGGCTGTGCTGGCAGCGTGTGGCTGACTGTCACCTGGGCTTGAGCCCAGCGCTGGCCTTCCATAAGCGTTAAATGCCACGGCACAAACCCTGCTGGGCTCATTTCTTGTCCCTGTCCTTGCTAAGGGGCTGTGGAAAAGTTGGGCAATCCAGAAACGATGCAGATGCCTCCTCCACTCCAGGCATCCTTTTGGGTCACCCATGTGCTTCTTCTCCCCTCTGGCTGCAGGAAGAAGTTCCCCAAGAAAGGGACGAGCCAGACCTTCAGCAAAGCCGCCCGCCTCAAGTGGCAGTCGCTGGAGCGGCGCATCTTCGACATCGTCATGCAGAGGATGACCATCGTCAACTTGGAGGCTGACATGGAGCGGCTCATCAAGGTGACGGTGGCGCTGGGGACAGAGAGGGCTGGGTGGTGGGTGTGGGGCAGGGGGACAGCCGTGCCAATAGTACCAGTCCCCCTCTCTTTTCCCCCAGAAACGCGAGGAGCTGGCGCTGCTGCAGGAAGCGTTGCTGGGCAAGAGGGCGAAGCTACAGGCAGAGAGCCCCAAGGAGCAGAAGGGGCTGCAGGAGCTGAACGAGGAGATTGAGGTGCTAGGGGCCAACATCGACTACATCAACGACAGCATTTCCGACTGTCAGGCCACCATCATGCAGATCGAGGAGACCAAGGTGGGTGGCCGGATTGGGCCCAGCTGGCAGTGGGGGAGCAGGAGCATCCCTGGGAGGCGAGGGTGTCCTTGGGAACGGCCAGGCCAGCTGTCCTGGAGTCCTCCTCCAAGCCATGCCGTGTACTCTGTGGGGCTGCACCCACACAGTTGCTTCTCATTAGGTGGCTAATTGTGGAGAGGAGTGCCACCAGGTCCTTGCACATCCATGGACAGGCTGCTGGTGCCCCACACCCCACCACTCCAGCATGCAGGGAAGCCGCAGCCCCCGTCCTGCCCGTGGTGGTGGTCACACGCATGTGCTGGAGATAACCCGGGGAGAACTGACTTTTTTTCCAGCAGGACCCTGCACGTTTAGACACCGGGCACACCGCGGTGGTGCTGCGTGGCCCCTGGCTCCCCTCTAGCAGCCACAGCCTTGGCTGTGTGCTGTGTGCTGTCCCTGGTTGTCACCTAGGTTGTCAGGGAAGAAAGGACTGTTGTTAACTCACCTTTGGGCTGGTGACCTGATCTAGTGCGGATTTGGGTGAGGCTTAGTGTCCAATTACGTGTTGGCACCAGGATTCCTGTAGCAACACAGAAGCCCTTCAGGTTGCGTTGGCCATCTCCATGGCCAGATCTCTGCCGTAGCCACTTGGGCAGACTGAGGAGAGCGAGTGTTGGGGCTGGGTGGTGCTGGCAGGACGGCGGAGGTGCTGTACTGGCCGCAATGCCCATTCTGCCCATCCCATGCCCAGCGACAAAGCTCCCCCACTGCATCCAACACCCATCCCTCCATGTTTCAGGAGGAGCTGGACTCCACGGACACCTCGGTGGTGATCAGCTCCTGCTCCTTGGCTGAAGCCCGGCTCCTGCTGGACAACTTCCTGAAGGCCTCCATCGACAAGGTGCGGGGCCAAGCCAGGACCTGGATGCATTGTGGGGTTTCCCGTAGCTGGGGAGGGGAGCAGGGTACCAGGGTGGGGACATGGTGACGGGGACCCGAGACACGTGCCTGAGGCTCGGCGTGGCCGTCCTTCCCCAGGGGCTGCAGGTGGCACAGAAGGAGGCCCAGATCCGCTTGCTGGAGGGGCGCCTGCGGCAGACGGACGTGACCGGCTCCTCGCAGAACCACGCCATCCTGGATGCCCTGCGGGAGAAGGCCGAGTCGCACCCTGAGCTGCAGGCCCTCATCCACAACGTCCAGCAAGGTGGGACCCGGGGCTGGCGCGTCCTCAGGCCGGGCATGCTGCCTGTGGGGCGGGGTGCCCACCTGTGCTGACCCCCCAAAGAAGTACCTGGAGGCGCCGCGGCTGGGACCAGCGTGCCCAGTGCTGGCCCAAGGGCAATGCTGGGTGGGGAGGCGTGCTCCAGCCACCACACAACAGGGACGAGGACTGGCTGCCCTCCCCAGTTGCCCCCTCCGCTGCGTGGCTCGGATGGGGCTCAGCGCGATGGGGTCCCCTCTGCGCTGCTGATGTGCTGTTACCCTCCTGCACAGAGAACGGCTACACCAGCACGGACGAGGAGGTCTCAGAGTTCAGCCTGGCTTCAGATGGGAGGTGAGTGCCCAGCCCAGCCCCACCTTGAGCTGGTGGTGGCTGGGGAGGCCAGGGATGGGGTGGGATGTCTGGTACCACCCACAGAACCTTGCAGATGGATACGGATGAACAAAATCCCACTTAAACTTTGCTGTGGTGCCCAGCCCTTGGGGAGGGGAGCAGAGATGTCTCTTAGACACCAGGAGGAAGTGAAGACTGGGTCATTCCTTGGAGAAAGGGTGCTGGGGAGCAGGGGGTGACCCAAGGAGTCTGGTGGGCCAGTGGCAAACAGGTCTCTGAAAGGGCACTGAAGATCTATCTTTGCTTCCTTCTCTTTGCAGCATCTCCCAGTCTTTCACCATGAAGGGCTCAGCAAGCCAAGATGACTTCAAGTTCAAGGTCAGTTGGCCTTGCTGTGTGGCTCTGTCACAGGGAACGGGAGGAGGAATGGAGGGGCATGTTGTTCAGATGATGCTCCAGGCCTCTGCTCTGTAGTCTGACCCTTGGAGAGCCGGGTTTGGCATGAGGCAGATGGCTGGTCTCTGGGTGTGGTCAGCTCTAAGGCGAGGTCCTGTGGGCCTCTGAAGCACCAGAGCCTTGGGAAACATCCACCACACCAGCCAGTGCACCCCAGGTTTGAGTGGGCACTTGTGCAGTGCCTCATCCCTCTTGGGCGAAGGCAGAGGAAAGCTTGCTGTTCTGCACAGGCTGGAATGTTTGTTTAGAGTGTGGAGAGCCGGGATGGGCACCCCAACATGATGGAGGGGGCACTCGAGCTCCTGTGGCCAGGGCACACGGGCTGCTCCAGCCCACAGCTCTCTGGCTGCTCCCGTTGTCCTCCCCGCGTTGTCCTCCCCCGGTGCTGCCTGTGCCTGAGCCCTCTGCCCTGCTCTAGGGAGAGCCCAAGCTCTCAGGGCAGATGAAGGCAGTGTCGGCTGAGTGTCTCGGACCCACGCTGGACGTCTCCACCAAGAACATCACCAAGTCCTTGGCATCCCTCATGGAGATCAAAGAGGATGGGGTCAGCTTCTCCATCCGAGACCCCTATTACAAGGAGAAGGTGTCGCGCACCATCAGCCTGCCCACACGAGGAAGCACCTTGTAAGCGTGAGGTGATGGGTCTCTGGGCGTTGGGAGGCTCGTGGAGGCGTGGGCCAGCAGGTGGGAAGCTGTGGAGTTGCAGAGCGGTGAGGGTGAGACCAGTTCTGCATCTATCCAGGCTTGTCTGCAGCAAGCAGTGGTGGATTTCTCCAGTGGGCCTGGGAGAGTGTCTAGGAGTACGTTGGCATCCTCTGCAGATGGAGAGCTGGCTGCTCCAGGAGGAGGGAAAGAAGGGGGGCGTGTGAGGGTCCCTGGCTTGCTGCCCTGGGTTATCAGCCTTCTTGGAGGCTTCTTGGGTTGCCACAAGCCTCTGCACTCATGGGATGACTCGAGGCATCCTGTGATCTTGGGCAGCCGACGATCCTTTGCTCTGCTGGGAAAGACAAGAGACGGCTGTTCAAGACGGAGGGATCTGAGGGGGGGGGGCTGGCACCCACTGTGCTCTGTTGCACTTGCTTTAGTCCCAGGCAATCTCGTGGCTCGGACACTTCGCCTCTGACGAGGAGGAAATCCTATGACCGTGGGCAACCTGGCAGGTGAGCTTGGGAGCTGGAGAAATGGCCACCTGTGCAGGGACAGGCTGGGTGGCCCAGAGAAGTGGGGAGAGATGCTGGCTGGGGCCAGGTCTTGCTGGGAACCTGGTGTGCCCAGCGAGCAGTTCCCAAGTCATGTGTCCCTCTAATCCTTCCTGGCTCAGGCCTCCAGATGTTGGCTTCACGCCTCCCTCATCCCCACCCACCCGTCCACGCAACGACCGCAATGTCTTCTCTCGTCTCACGAGCAACCAGAGCCAGGGATCTGCCTTGGATAAGTAAGTCCTGGTGGAGCGGGAGGCTCTGAGGGAGTGGGACCCATGCCATCACAGCGAACGGCGTGTACCAGGTCCCACGGTGGGATGTGGGAGCACAGGACCTGGGTTGGCTCCAGCCAGCCTCCTGCCACCGTTTTCGCTCTCTGCTCTTCTCCGTGAGGGAGCAGATGCTCTGCAAGGGCCACTCTGGACCCTTGCCCCGTCCTCCCTGCTGTGTGTCCCCTCCAAGCTGGCCGCTTGCAGGAGCTCGCAGTCCCGGCCTCTGGCTAAGCCCTACTTGGAGCCACGGCCGTGCCAGACTTGGATCACTGGAAGAGGCTATGGAGCAGGATGGGGTGAGGCGGGACGGGGGCTCGCAGGAAGCTGAAGGACTGGCACCAACCCACAAATGCTGCTCCAGCCTCCCAGCCTCTCCCCGCAGCAGGTCGGGCAGCTGCCCTCGTCTCGGAGCATTGCTTAGCGGCGCTGACGTTCCCTGATGGAGACCTGCTGTCTGATCCTCACGTGCCCTCCTGCTCCTCTGCCCTCTCCCTTGGTTCTCCGTGTGTGCTTCTCTTTCTCCCTCTCTCCTCTCTTCCTCCTCTCTGTCCTGCACTGACTTGGATGCAATAACAATCCTCCATCTCTGACTCCTCTGCTGCCTCTTCTAGTCTGGGTTTTCTCTCCCATAATCCTGCTAATTTTCTGCCCCTAGGTCTGATGACAGCGATTCCTCTGTCTCGGAGGTGCTGAGGTATAGACAACTTTCTATTTATTATCCCTTCCTCCTCTCCTTCTTTCTGTCTCACGAGTCTGCTCTCCCTCATCCCTGCATGCTCCACCTGCGCCTCTCTGCTCTCCCCCACCGCCCAGCTTGTGTCTGCCGTCCCCTCCTGGCATGCCACCTCCAGTGTCCCACGCTGTCCCCTTGGGTTGGGGCGTTCCAGCCCTTGGAACGTGGCACCGGGCTCTCCTACGGGCGCTGGCTGGTTTGGGGTAGCAGCATGTTCTCCTCCGGCTCTGACGGGTTCTCGTCAGCACGACGTCCCATCCCATCCCATCCCATCCCATCCCGCAGCTCTCCGGCGGGACAGTGTGATGCTGGGGAAGGGGACAGGCAACCCTGGGCACTCCCAGTGTCTCCTTCTTGCAAGCATCTTCTGGGCAAATATCTCCAGGTGCTCCCCACGCCTGGTTGTTCTTCCCTGGTGCTGGGGTGTGGGTGGGGAAATCTCCCTCCCAAAGAAACCAAGTCCGATTGCGGTGCAGAGCTCAGCCTTGGCGTTGAGGTGCTCCTGGGCTTGTCCCACTGCACCCACCTGCCTACAGAGGTTTCCCAACACGAGGGCCACCTTTCCTCCATCCCTTAGGAACGTCACCCGCTGTCCCGTGCCCCGAGTTCCCCCTGGTCCCTGGGGACGTGGCACCTGACGTGTCCGTGCTGCGTCACCTTGAGCAGTTTGCAGGCAGGCAGCCGCCCAAGCCCATCAACAACATCAGGAGCCGGGATTTCCAGTTAGGTTCAGCGTCACCTCCAGACGAGTAGGAACACTAGAGGTCAGGGGAGGGCTGTTTAATTTGAATTTGTAAGCGCAGCTGTGAACTGAGAAAGATAGATCACGCACATGTCATTTCCAAACCCAAATTAGCAAGCGTTGTGTGCCTCGGGCTTGCCCTCCTGCAGCTCTGTGCCTCAGTTTCCCTGCCTGTGAGAACAGACCGGCACAGCCCGGGGATCCGTGGCCGTGCTGGGAAGAGCTGCTGGTGGCTGTACGCAGATGCTGCGTCCGGAGGGAGAGCATCTGCCCTGGGAGGAAGGTTTGGCAGGGACAGGTCTCCTGCCCACAGCCAGCGGTGGGTGCAGAGCTTCCCACAGCCGTTGCGACAGCGGCGCCGGGGGCAAATGCCAGCGCCATCCTTTGTCACCCTTGTGGCCTTATGTAAAGGAGCAGGACCCTGCCTCCAGATGTGACCCTCTGGTGACAGCCTCCGAGGAACTGGGGTGCTGGGTACCCTGGCACACTCATCCCAGCAGAGCTTTAGGCTGGAGAAGGCGCAGTTTGTCGCAAACCACCCTGAGGGCTCGTGAGCGGGGTCTCCCGGCTCCACGGCGCCGGCCAGGCGTGAGAGGTTCAGCAGGAGAGCAGGGGCCACCGGGCAGCTCCCCCTTCCCCAGGTTGCCTTGCTGGGGCAGAGGCAGTAGGCAGGGGCTGCTCCTGGGGAGATTCCCAGGGTTTCCACGAAAAGCTTTGCCCAGGCATGCCGGGTTCGCCCCGTCGTGCTGCCAGGCAGCGGGAGATGCCTGGGGGGAGGCAGCTCCTGCTCTCCCGCGCCCCTGGGACCGGGCAGCAGGGTGCCTTTGAGCACACACCACACTGTGCTTTTTCTTTCTTTCCCACACAAAGGGGCATCATTAACCCGGTGGGTGGCACCAAGAACGCCCGGACGGCCCCGCTGCAGTGCGTCTCCGTGGCAGAAGGACACACCAAGCCCGTGCTCTGCCTGGATGCCACCGACGAGCTGCTCTTCACTGGCTCCAAAGGTGCGTGATGGGCAGAGAGGACGTAGGGGTCACTGGCCTGTAGACGCTGTGGGAGCAGGTCGGCATGGGGGCCGTGGGGGTTTGAAGTGCCGGGTGTCATGGGGATGGTTCCTCCTGTCCTGAGAGATGAGCCTTGCTCTACCCTGCCCTGCTGCTGGGGCTGGCCGCCTCCTTTCCTCCGGTCCTGTGGGTGGGGGGAGGCAATGCTCAGAAGGGGCATTGCCCCCAAGGCACCATGCCATCGGAGGGAGAACCCCCTCCCCAGCCCCAACTTGACGCCTTTGGGTGCACGTTCCTCCTCCTTCAGACCGGAGCTGCAAAATGTGGAACCTGGTGACGGGCCAAGAAATTGCTTCCCTCAAGGGTCACCCAAACAACGTGGTTTCCATCAAGTACTGCAGCCACACGGGGCTGGTGTTCACCGTGTCCACGTCGTACATCAAAGTGTGGGACATCCGGGACTCGGCCCGGTGCATCCGCACCCTCACGTACGTGGCAGGCGGGAGCAGTTTTGGGGGGGCACCCTGGGCATCTCTAGGTATCTCTGGCTTTGCGGAAACCAGTCCCAGGACCTACTGGGGCGGAGGATGGAGCCAAGCACCTGCTGCTTTAGTGCCAGTTTGCAGCGTTGCATGCGCAGGGAACAGGGAGGTTGGGAGAGAGCGTGGGGTGAGGGGACCTGTGGGGACGTCCTGCAGCAAAGGCTCAGGGTAAGGAGCTCTGAAGAGCTTTGCAGCTGCTTCTGAGAGTGGCCAAGAGAGCCAGCAGCTCTGTAGAGAAGGCACAGCTCCTGACGGCATCGTGGCTGAGTAAATCCCAGGCTCTCCAGTGGGAAACTGAGATCTTTATGAGGAGCTTGAGGACCAGAAAGGAGCATGGGACAGGCTGTAGCTGTGGTCTGCCAGTCTGGAGCAGGGCTCAAATGTTAGGAGAGTATGGCAGGCCAGGTCACCAGCTCGCTCCAGCATAGAGCTCTTTTCTCTGTCCAGCCTTAGCTCATCTACCTGGGCCTGAGGTGCTTCAGGACAAACACCTCTGCCTCCCTGTGCTGACTGCCAGCGCTAGCCGGCTCTTCCTGCAGGAAGCAGAGAGGAATGGGAGGAGAGCAGAGCAGCCCTCATGGAAACCAGGGCAGGATGCTCCGTGTCACGCACGCACCCGACATCCTTGGCTCCCTCTGCAAGCAGGGCGTTGGCCTAGAGGACAGAGGTCTTGATGCCATGTTGGCCGGAGAGATGGCGATACCTGTAGGGCCTTTCCCTGATTTGGGACCCACCTGTGCCGGCCCGGAGCCAACAACCCCGTGCAGTTCCTCAGTGGGGCCTCGGTGGCTCGGATCTCTGCTCATCCTCCCCCCTTGACTTCTCTTTCCCTTAGATCTTCTGGGCAGGTGATCTCTGGGGACGCCTGTGCCGGGACCACCACCCGCACTGTCACCAGTGTGCAGGGGGAGCACCAGATCAACCAGATTGCCCTCAACCCCACTGGCACCGTGCTCTATGCTGCTGCTGGTAACTCCGTCCGCATCTGGGAGCTGAGCAGGTGAGGGGGTAGTGCTGGGGTGGGCAGGACAGCTGGTGGGTGCCAAGGGGACGCTGTCTGCGCAGAGGAGCCCGAAATGATTCACCCCAGGGAGAGTGAAAGCCTTCTTAGCCGTGGAATAAGGACTTTCAGGACCCTTTCCTATGGGACCCAAGGGGTGATGAGCAGCAACGGAGCTACTTGGGGTGGAGGGTTTGTCTGTGAGCTGGGCAGAGATTAGGAGAGGAGGGGAAAGACTTGTGGGATGAGCAGCAGTACCCCCCTGGTTTTGCCCTTGCCCCCCTCCCTGCCAGCTGGGCGCTGGACTCCTGTCCCCTTGCTGCAGCCAGATGTCCCCCGTCTGCAGCCAGATGTTGGCATGTCCCGAGGCTCACAGTCCCCCAAAACGAACACGTGCACCTAGGGGGGCTCCAGGGCTGTGGGAGGGGGTCTCTGCCTGGGAGAGCTCCTTGGAGGAGCTTCGGCACCCGGGAAGGGGCCGGCTGACCCGTGTTGTTGAACTCAGGTTGCAGCCCATCGGGAAGCTGAGTGGCCACATCGGTCCTGTGATGTGTCTTACGGTAAACCAGACGGCGAGCAACCACGACCTGGTGGTCACAGGCTCCAAAGATCACTATGTCAAGGTACTCTCCTCCTTGGAGAGCAGAGCCCTGTGTCCCATAGGAAAGCCCAGATGTTGGCAACCCCTAAGGTCTCTTCTCTCCTTCTGAAATCTGAGCCCAGATTTCTGTTTTCATGTCCGCGTGAGGTTTTTTGCGTATCTCCTCACCCCAAAACTTGCCTTTTGCTTGGTCCATGATACAAATGCACCTTTGGAGATGGATTTGCCTCTCCCTCACCCCTCGGGCTCTGTGGCTGCTATTTGTGTGTTATGGCTGGCCCAGATTAGCAGCTTGCCCTGTTCTGCTCGATTCTGCTCCCCGATACAGATGCTTTGCACCTGCTCCTTCAAAGGCTCCAGCACAGCAAGAGCTTGCCTCTCCCTTTTAGGTTTTTGCTGTTTTTTAGCAGGTTGAATTGGAGCTGGCACCAGGGGTGGGGGGTGAAGAGGGATGGTGAGACGATGAGGGAGGCAGGATCTCACTCTTCTGACAGCTGCAAGCTGTTCGCTTGTCTCACGGAGGTGTGTGGAACTCACCATGAGTAAAATGCAGCGGAATGGGGGCTGTGTCTGGTGCCAGGACCCCTAGCGAGACCTCAGACCCAAAAAAACAGAAAACAGAGGGTGATGGGCAGATTCTCCAAGAGAGGGTGGTCCCCAGTGCCATTCAGGGTCTCTCACCCACTCTTTTTCCCCCAGGTGTTTGAGATTGCTGAAGGCACGGTGGGCAATATTGGCCCCACTCACAACTTTGAGCCCCCTCACTATGATGGCATCGAGTGCCTGGCCATCCAGGGAGACATCCTCTTCAGCGGCTCCAGGGACAACGGCATCAAGAAGTGGGATCTGGAGCAGCAGGAGCTTATCCAGGTCTGGAGGGGAGCACACAGCACAGGGTCTGGGGGGACCTTTGTTCAGGGACCTGGTGCTGGTGTCCTGCGCTGACCTGACCAGGGAGGGCACTCCCGTTCCTGGGGATCTGGCAGTGCTTCTGCGTGGTGGCTCTGTACCCCCACGAATTTGTGCTCCCCTGGCACGCAGGCTGCAGCATCAATTGCAGCGCCGGGCATTGTGTTCCTCTCTGAAGACAGGAGTGTTGTCTCCTGCTCAGGGGACAAACCAAGCCCTGACTTTGGAATCCATCCCCTTGGCCTCCTAACTTTGCGTGACGAGGCCCACCATCTAGATCAGCCCCAGGGCGACAGTGAGGATCTGAGCCTCCCAGGTTGGGTGTGTGAGGCTGTTGGTGGTGCTGCGGATGAGGTTGGTCACCATCTCCGCTCTGTGCTCGTACCTACAGCAAATCCCCAATGCCCACAAAGACTGGGTCTGCGCCCTGGCCTTCATCCCCGGCCGCCCCATGGTGCTGAGCGCCTGCCGAGGAGGCGTGATGAAAGTCTGGAACGTGGACACCTTCACCCCGGTCGGGGAGATCAAAGGGCACGACAGCCCCATCAACGCCATCTGCACCAACTCCAAGCACATCTTCACCGCCTCCAGGTGAGCCCCGGGCTTTCTGCTCCCCAGAGCCCCCGGGAGGTGGGAGACCCCTGGTCTGAGCTGTCATCCCCGGGCCTGGGTGGGTTTGCGCTGGGTGGACGGGGAGCATGGAGGGAGGGAAACGGGAGAGTCTCGCGGTTTTCTAGTCCCTCCTTTCCCTCATCTCATCTCGCTGACCTTAGCCTGCCCCGCGGCACCGCCTGCCCACTGCCATGCCCAGAGCCCTGCCCGCGCTCCGGTGACACCCTGGGTTATCCCCCACGCAGGGACCCCTCTCCCTTGGGGCTGGGCATCCCCTGCCGCTCTCGGGGAGCTTTTTGGCAGCAAGACTCTGACATCCTCTTTTCGCCCGTGTCCCTTTTCTCCCTTCCTTTTTCTCTGTCTCTCTCTGCCTCTCCTCCTCCCCACCTCCCATCTGTGCCACAGTGACTGCCGGGTAAAGTTATGGAATTACGTGCCTGGGCTCACCCCTTGCCTTCCACGACGCGTCCTTGCCATAAAGGGCCGTGCTACTAGTCTGCCTTGACCCTCCTGCTCTCTCTCTCTCGCTCATGCACTCTTCTTCTGTCTTTCCTTTCCTTTTCTCTTTGTCTTCATCTCGTTCTCCCTCTGTCTTTCTCTCTGTCGCTTGCTTTTGCTCCTCTCTCTCTCTTTTTCTTCCTTTCTCTCTGGTCTGAGCTGCTTCTTCACGGTATGAAACTATTTTGCGTTTTTTCCTCACTTGATAAATCTCGGCTAGAATTGACTTGCCCCGTTGTCCAGCCATACCCCCACGTTGTTTTGGTTTGCTTTTTTTTTTTTTTTTTTTTTTTCTCTTTTTTTGGGG
>WHYT01016824.1:200532-234500 GCA_009806455.1 Tetrax tetrax
GGGAAGGAGGTGACCCCGGTGCCAGCGTGTGGCACTCAGCGCCCAGAGGTGACCGATGCTGGCACCAGCCTGTGCCCACCCGCCCCCCCCGCCCAAGTCACCGGACAGCCAACCAGCCCCAGATGCTGCAGGGTGGGGAGGGGGGCAGCGAGCTGTACCCCACTGTGATCTTCTCCCCACAGGTCCGTTACCGGGCCTGGGTTGTGGCACGTCCGTCAGGCAGAAGGGCTGCTTCTCCAGGTCGGTACAGCCGGGGGGTGCCTGCAGGGTGCTGGGGAGGGTGGCTCAGGTCTGGCTCCCAAACACGGGGGGATGGAAGGGGCCAGGCTGGGCCCCAGGAGGACCTAGAGGGCTCCCAGGGTGTCAGGCACATGGAAGGGACTGCGGTGGTGTCACCCACTGAGGGCACCTCTCCCATCGGTGGCATAGCCCTGGTGCGTGGAGTGACTTCAGCACTTTCCCAGGGTCTGCAGAGAAGGAAGACCAGGGAAAGGGGATGCCCAGTGTGGTCCATGCCAGAGACCCCCATCAGGCATCTCACCAGATACCCTGGGGTGGGGGGAGCTGTGGGTGGGCTGGGCAGGGCTTGGGCAGGAGACTCCTAAATGCTGCACACCCTCCCCATCATTCCTCAGCCTGCGGGGCGGAGCTGCCACGTCCCACTCTGCTCCAGAGACACCTGCATTTCAGCAGTGGGTAGAAAAAGCCTCCCCAGGGGCAGGTTTCTGCCCACAAGCACTGGAAGCCCAGCCAAGTGGCCAGGTCCCCAGGGAACAGCGAAGCCCTGGGCACCAGGCTTAAGGTGTTTGCCCCAGTGGTCTTGGCTTGCCCCATGGCAGGGGCTGCTCCTGGGCATGGGGACATCCCTGTGCACCGTGGGATGCTGTGCCCAGGAAACAAAAGGGCCTGGCAGTACCCAGCACTCGTGACTGTGCCGTGGAGGAATGAAGCTGGGGCAGGTGATCGGCTAGTGTGACCCAGTGCCTCCTGGCTGGCACGCTGGCCCTGCCTGCCCCGGGGCCACAGCACGGCAGGGCAGGTCAGGCTGATGTGATGAGGGGGATGGGGCACACAGCCACCCTGCCCTTGGTGGCCCACGGGCCGAGGCAGAGCATCCTCGTTTGCCACAGCCTGTCACCACCTTGGCACAGGAGACGGTTGGTGCCGGGCACCAGCTGGAAGTGACAAGGACCTAGAGGTGGCTGTGTGATGCCAGGGTCTGCCCCGCTCATACAGTGCCCTAGGTTTGCACCAGCCCGTCCATGGCATGGATGTGACTGGCTCAGCAAAGTACTGGCACCCAGCAAACCGGTGACAAGTTGTTGGCCTGGACTGGCCTGGGGCTCCTCTGCCAGCTCAGGGCTAAAAGCAGCACACACACATACAGACCGGGTCCCAAGTACGAGCCAGAGGGGCAAGAGCCACCAGAAGATAACTCTCCAGCTTGCCTTGCCCCTTGGTGTGTGTTCCTGGTGAGCATATGCGTGTACTTGTGCCAGGCGCTTGTGAAATGGCAGCAAATGGGCCATCACAGCTCGGCAGCCCATCCCAGACCTCCCTCCAGGCAAAAATCGACCCATCCTACCAGAGCGGCAATACTTGCCTGGTCTCTGCTCCATCCCCACACAGACCACCCATCCCCACCTGAGCCCCGCTGCCAGCATCTGCCCGACTGGGTGAGCAGGTCCTTTCTCCCACTTTGGGAGAAGCTGTGCTGGTGCCAGACTGGGGAGCGACCAAGCCTGTGCTCCAAACATGGCCAAGGCACCCATGCAAGGTACAAGGGCTGGGCTGCCCTCCTGAGCTGGGGGGAACACCGTACACCCAGGGTGGGCACCCGGGGCAGCATTCCTGGCCCCTTTGCCGTGAGCAAAGCCCAGGGAGGGATGCGCAGCCCCCGGACCCGCTCCGGCCGGGCTAGGTGTGTTTGCTTGGCAGCGGGAGCCGAGTGAACCTGCTGCTGCCAGCAAACAAACACGAACCGGGCAAACGGCAGTGAAGAAAACACCCAGCGAAGCCGGTGTGGGTGAAACTCTGGGCACCGGCGGGGCAAGGGCTCTGACAATGATTAAACTGGCCAACCCAGATTTCCCGGCAAGGCAGCGCTGGGCTGGGACTCGGTGGTTCATATTATGCAAATCACCTGGATCTGGGAGCATGAACGTTTCGGGCTGGAATTCCCCTCGGGCTGCCAGATCGCGTTACGCCGCCCGAGCTATAAAAGAGGAGACGCGGGCAGGGCTTGCCCATCGGCACCAGCCTCCCCGGGCCCATGAGCAGCGGCCAGCAGCCGGGCAGGACGCGTCCCGTCTCCCCTCATCCCGTCTCCCCTCGCTGCTCTCTGGATTAGCTGCTGCTTCTGGGATTGCCATCGCAGAAGGTACCAAAGCTTTTTCGTCCGGGGCCTGCTGACGTACCCCAGCCCAGGACGGCTGCTTTGCTCCCCTCCCGTCCCGTCTTCGCTCTCGCCGGGGGATGCGCCTGGTCTTTTCTCGCCGCACGCCTGTTTTTCAGCCCTTTGGGCTGGCCAGCGAGACAGCGGCCTGGAGGGGTCCCCTCCTTCAGCCCCCAGGTTTTGTGAAGTGAACAGCAAGATTTGGCTCTTCCGCGATGGCTGGGCAGTGGCTTGGTCCCCTCCTGGCTGCAGAGTTACTAGGATGTCCTTCTTGCAACTGGTTGAGAGGAGTGGAGCTGCCGACAGCGGAGTCCCCGCAGCGGGCAGCGGGCTGTGCCGGCCCAAGCGCTGCTGTGGGGCTGGGCGAGCACGCGATGGCCGAGAGCCCTGTAACGCCCATCTCCGACGGAGGGGCTGTGGGACACCGTTCTCTGCAAGCCACCTGCTTGCTGTCCCTTTGCACTGGCTGCCAGTGGGACTGGTGAGGCCCAGGCTGCTGGGGACCAGGCTCTTCTGCTGAGCAGTGACGCCGTGTCCCCAGTTTGCTCCGGCTGAACCTCCCTCGCTCCCGGCCCCCGGGCGGTGGTGAGTCAGGCCCCAGCCCCAGCCGGCGGGTGCTGGGCGGGTTTTTCTGCAGAAGTGACCCGAGAGGTGATGATGGGTGGAGGGAGGGAGAGCCCAGCCTCACCCAGCCAGGTCCCAGGAGTGCTGCGGGTACTGCGGGCTCAGGTCCCCCCCACCTCCATGGGGCCAGGGCTCACTCTCGTCTCTTGGCACAGAGCTTGATGGCGGGATCTTGCGAGATCAGCAACATCTTCTCGAACTACATCAGCGCCATGTACCAGCCGGATGAGGTACAGCCGGCCTCGGACATGCTGGGACACTTTGGGGACGACAGCACCCTGGGGTTGAGCCTCCCCGCCAGCCAGCCCCCGGCACAGAGCACAGGTAGGACCAGGGGAGTGGCGGTGGCTGCACAGGGGACCCAGCACGCAGGGGAGCAGGGAGGCAGTGCTGCTGGCTTAGAAGAGCATTGCGAGGTCCTTGTCCCACTAAGGGAGGTCAACAGCTTCCGCCATGCCTCAGTTTCCCCAGGGGCGTTGGTCGCTGTAGGAGACCTGGGTGGCACAAGGTGCGGCTGCTTGGAGCACAGGGCCTGCGAACGGGTGACGAGGGAGTCGTCGCCCTCCTCCCCCGGCACATCCCAGGGGACGGGCTGCCGGGGCTCACCGGGAGCGCAGTTTGGAAGTACAGTCCTGGTAATGGGGGTCCCACTCAGCTGGTGGGACCGTCATGGGATGGCTCTGGGGGAGGCAGGGTGAGAACACCAGCAGAGCAGGGTGAATTCCTGCATGGATGGGACAAATGGCACCGAAACAAATGGTGGGGGGAGTGTCAGGTCGTTGCTGTCCCCCAGGACGGGAGCAGGGCAGGGTGAGGTGACCCGGGAGCAGGCACTAAGCACCTGTTAGTCCCATAACCCTCCAAGCGCAGAGCCCGCTGTGCCCCGCGTGATCGCCACGGGACGCGACCCGGTGCCCAACGGCGCTGGCACAGTGGCCCCGTCCCTGAGCCCCGCTCTCCACCCCTTGCAGACAAGCCGGAGTGGTTCAGTGAGCTCCCGTACTTCTGGACCAAGGTGCAGGTGCTGGAATGGATCAGCTACCACGTGGAGAAGAACAAGTACGACGCCAGCTCCATCGACTTCTCCTGCTGCAACATGGACGGGCACGCGCTCTGCCACTGCACCAGGGACCAGATGCGCCTCATCTTCGGGCCCCTGGGGGACGAGCTCTACGACCGCCTGCACGAGATCAGTGAGTGTCCCGACATCCCCATTCGTCCCCAGGCCTGGCAACTCAAAGCATGAGGCTGAGACCCCCCCCACCAGCCAGGATCCCCTGCTTCCCAGGCGCTGCGGGGTGCTGCCTGGGGGAGGTTGCGCTGGGGAGGCTGCGCAGGGGGGAGCGGGGGCACAGATCAGAGTCCAGACAGGGCCGGGCTCAGCTCCTGGTCTGGACCCTTCCCCTCCATACCGAATAGGCATCGCTAATCCCAGTCCCCCACCTCCTCTGCAGCCTCTGACGAGCTGAACTGGATCATTGACTTGCTGGAAAAAGAGGATGCGTCTTCCCAAGAGACCTTCCTGAACTCCAGCCACCTGGGTAAGAGCCCCAGCCAAGCCTTTTCCCCAGGGACCACGTGCTGATGCATGCAGGGCTAACTGCTTCTTCCCTTCTCTGCCCCTTCCAGAGCTGGGAAATCCCTGTGCCAAGGACTCCCTGGAGGACATGAAGCCCTCAAACCCTTTCCTATCCACAGACTTCAGCTGCTTGCCTGGTGCCTTGTCCCCAGGCAGCTCCGACATCTCAGGTCAGTGTTTTGCCCAGCGAAAAGCTCCCTTCGCTTGCACTGGTCTGGGAGATCAGTGGGGAACTGCCCCACCACCAAGGGCGGGTTGGGGGGTCTCACACCAACCTGGGGTGGGGGGAAAGCACCTCCAGATGCCCGCAGCTTAGTCTTAGCCCTGTCCCTTTGCCTCTCAGGGACCATGATGTCCCACAGCCCCAACTCCCAGGACTCCGGTGGAAGTGACCTCGACCTCGACCCCGCGGAAGTAAAGCTCTTCCCTGACGGTGAGTTGTTTGCTTCCCACCGGGAGCTGGGAGAGGAGGGCTGGGATCCAGCACATCCCAGTTGACAGTGATTTAGGGACAACACCTGCATTATCCTGATGTTGGGAAGGAGGGCGAGGGGCTGGGTTTCTGTGCACCCTGGGTCTGTTTGTCTCCACTGAACGTGGTGTCTGGGGCAGAGCTGGGACAGCAGTGAGCTCGGGGGCGGAAGGGGTGGGTGGTGGCAGCTGGGTGAAGGCTGCAGCGGGAGACCCCGGGCACTGACAGCTGTGTTCAGTGTTGATCCCAGCTGACGATCCTGGGAATAGCAGGGATGCATGGAAGTAGCATGGCTTGGGGAATGAACCCAAACCATGTGGCACAGATGAGGGCGCGAGGAGTCCGGAGGGAATGGGGAGAACCAGCTCTCAGAGGGATGGTTCCTTGGTACCTGGGTCTGAAAAGAGGCACAGCCCCTGCTCTCTCCCCCCACCCCGAACCAGCTCTCCCCTGCGCTTTGGCTCCTGACGAGGACACCTCTGTGAGGGGGGAGCTGCAACCCCGCAGCTCTGCACGGCGTAATGCGTCCCCTTGTCTGTGTGCACAGATGGCTTTGCAGGGAGCAAGAAAGGGGACAGCAAACACGGCAAGCGGAAACGGGGACGGCCCCGAAAACTCAGCAAGGAGAGCAGAGACTGCCTGGAGAGCCGGAAGAGCAAGCACTGTACGTGGACCCTCCAGCCCTGGAGCCTCCCCAGGCTTTTCTCCATGGGGGGAGATGGGAGGAAGGGCTACATCCGCTGGCCATGCCCCTTGGCAGGGGTGTTTGGGGAGATCCAAAGTGCAGGGGCCTGCAGGATCTTCCCTCTTCTATAACTTGCTCTCCTCTTCCAGCCCCACGAGGTACCCACCTGTGGGAGTTCATCCGGGACATCCTGATCCACCCGGAGCTGAACGAGGGGCTGATGCAGTGGGAGGACCGGCAGGAGGGCGTCTTCAAGTTCCTGCGCTCCGAAGCAGTGGCTCAGCTCTGGGGCCAGAAGAAGAAAAACAGCAGCATGACCTACGAGAAGCTGAGCAGAGCCATGCGGTGAGTGCCCTTCCGTGTCCCTGGCAGGGACCTGCCCCGCAGGTCTGGGTCAGACCCACCAGGACTCAGCCTTGATCCCCCACAGCAGCTCCCCAGCACACGGGGCTGCACGCAGAGTCCTGATCCCACCTCCATCTCCTCCAGATATTACTACAAACGAGAGATCCTGGAGAGAGTTGATGGGCGACGGCTGGTGTACAAGTTTGGGAAGAACTCCAGCGGTTGGAAGGAGGAGGAGGTGCTCAACAGGAACAAGGAGCTGTAGGAGTCCTGGATGAGCCAGGGTTGGGCCAGCCCTGAGCTAGGCTCCTTGGCAGGAAACTTTGCCTGCAGCTGTACCTGGAAGCTGCTGCCCCGTGCAGCGTGTGAAACTCTGACCCTTGCATGGGCACGCTCGTGCGTGCTGGTGGCTGCCAGCACTGAGGTGTTTAAAGCTAATATTTTGGCTCCAGTAGGTTATTATAAACCATTATTTCCCTCGCCGGATTCGTACCTCCGACTGGAGTTGTAGTGACTTTGGCTGTTTCAAAGCCTGGACAAACGTAAAAGGGGAAGAGAAGCTCGAGTGGCAGCTGGCACCGCAGTGAGAGCCCAGCAGGTCTCCTGCTGTCACCCACCTCCTGCCCGGGCAGAGGGGCAACACGGATCGGACAGACGTTGTCCCAGCTCTGGGATCCTCCCGCATCACTGCTCGCGCCGTGCTGAAGGTGCCCACCGTCCTGTCTGCTCCGCGTGGGATGGGTGAGCCCACCTCTGCAGCAGCTTCTCAGCATGGCACCTGCAGAGAGAAGAGCTTCACCTGGCCCTGGAGATGCTCCTGGCATTGTGCAGCTTCACCTGCCCCTGGAGAGATCTCGGGCAGAGAGGACATTGGACTCTGCATTTCCAGCCCGGCTGCCTGTATCTAGAAACAGACCTTCTCCCCAAAAGTAGCTTCTAATTTATGTAAGACCAAAACAAACCACTGAATGAATGTACAGATATATTTTTTCATGAGTACGCTGTTCCCGCGTGAGAGTGTGCGTTGTAGGGTGTCCTGTGGCAGGTGGTGATGCTCAGCTGGACTGAGGTGGTGTCACGGGGGCACAGACTGGCTCTGTGTCAGCCGCAGGAGGGGGATGCCAGCCCAGCCAGGCACCCAGCAGGTGCATGCGGCTTCCTCCTTTTCAAATGGGAACAGAAGAGGAATAAATTGTTGTTTCGTTGCGTTCTTTTTTTTTTTGGTACTTCCCTGTCATTTTACTTGTTTTTCTTGAGGATAGGATGAAGACTAGACTCATGTTACCTGGGATGTCTCACTGCATGAACCCTCCCTCTACCACCATCTCTTCTGCCTGCCATGGCCTGGCCCTGCCTGCCCGTCCCGGCACAGGGTCGCAGGGTTTTCCCTAGGGTGAGGGGGGTGGCGTGTCCCTAGGCTGGTGGGAGTGAGATCTGGAGGTTTTGTCTCAAAGCAATGGGACATTTCACACCTGCTCCCAAACCCTGGCCCTTCTGAGGACCCCCTCAGATATTCAGCCCTGTCACTTGCCATTGCAGACGGGCTTTCCCAGAGCACCGGCTCCAAGCCAGAGGTTGCCAGCCACAGGATGTTGGGAAGCAAATTCCTGGGCGATCTGGGGTGGGGGGGGCGGTGGTGTGTGTCTCTCTCAGCTCCTTCCACATTAAGGTGGGGGTCATAGGCTGTGGGAGGACCTCCAGCCCGTCTCTGGCCAGTGCTCTCTTCTGAGATGTGAAGGGACACCAAGAGGAAGCATGGATACTGCAATATATTTAAGGCTTCCTCATCTTCCAGTCTGACTATTTGGGAGCCTCTCCTAGGATCTGGGTGCCTCTCAAGGGCCACATCTTCAGGAGAGGGAATGGCTAAGGCTGGGCAGTGTGGACACATCATCTGCCCCTGCTCAATGGCATCACCAGTGTTCCCCAGGCGTGAGGAGGCAGGGAAGGTGCCCCAGGGTGCTGGGAGGATCTCTCTGACCCACAGGATATGTCTGTGGGGCAGCAAGAAGGAATTCATGGGGCTGGAAACCAAGCAGGCTCTCAGATATGTTTCTACCATGAGCTTGGCAAACAGTGGTCCCCACATTGCTCCCGATTAGCTTGCATTGCCTGCATTTCATGATGAGTCTTTCTGAACACTGCTGGGCACCAGAGGGTCTTGTAAGGGTGCCTTGCAAAGCCTGAGATGCCTTTTTGGCAGGACAACCCAGCCGTTGCTCCCTGACTGCCCTTCATGACTGCTGGAGACAGGGTACAGTTAAAAATCACCCATCCTGCACTTGCAAGAGGTGACCTGAAGCAAAAGAGAGAGAAGTCAGTCCTTCAAAGCAAGGTCTTACATGGGCCATCTGTGCTGTCTCCCCTGGACTGTCCTGGCTGGAGCTGCTCCCAGTCTGCCTGGCCTCAGCCGGAGAGTGAGACTGGCAACTCACAGCATCCCCACTGCCGAGCCGGCCGTTGTGCCTCTTGGGCAAGCCCAAGACCCTGCTTCACCAGGGTGTGGATAACAAGAAAGACCTCCCAGAGATGCTGCAGTGGCGTCAAGGGCATGACCCACCTGCTTTGTCAGGAGCGGGAGGTGCCCAAGGGCCACATCCACCATCTTTTGGGTGGGTTCAACTGCTGTTTATATGAGGAGTTGCCTTACTGGTCCAGCTGGGATGCCTGGTCTCCTGTGGCCATGCCATGACGTGCCATGCCATGCCATGCCATGCCATGCCATGCCCACCCTTGCAATACAGCAAGACATAAGAGGAGGTCTGCAGTCATGCAAAATCCTGGGGATGGAAGACCTCCATCACTCTCCTTCTAGTGCGCTGGACTGAAGTTGCACTGCTCCCAGATCCACATGCTGAGGTGAGGCCATCGGGGTTGCCCTGTGGTGCAAGAAGAGGTCCCGGACCCTGGGTGTGAACCAGGAGCCAGTCCACAGTTTGGGCTGCAGCCAGACCTCCGTCACGTTCCTTGCATAACCTTCCCCAGGGAACAGGTTTTCCCAGCTGACGTCTGCTGGCTCCAGTGAGCAGAGGGTGCTCCAGGCCCATCCCTGACCTCCTGGAGCTCTCATGAGGAGCAGGCTGGAACGGGTGGCAGGAGGGACAATGCGGAGATGCTCGTGCTGCCCACACAAGCAGCATGTGTGGGAGGGGGCCGGGATGGCGCTTGGTGGCAAACAGCGAGCGAGGCAAGCCCAGCCCCAGGCCAGGGCTCGCAGGAGCCGGCTGTGCTCCGGGCTGCTGTCCCTCGGAGTTTGGGGTTGTGGGCGAGGTGTTTGTTCTCCATCAATAGATAACCCTGGCAGGTTGGCAGGGAGAGGGGAGCACTTTGTCACGCAGCCTGTTGCCCTGCCAAGCGCACCTTGTTTGCTCAAGCAGTTTCGTTTCTTTCCCGCTGCGGTTTGTGTTACCTAACTGGCCCGGGACAATGTTTAACCAGCTCCGGCAGCAGCAGGGAACCTCTCTGCCTCGCCTCCCGTGTCCCCAGCGTCCCCACCGCCTGCCACCGCCACCCCACTGCCATCGCCAAGCTGGGGGCACGCTGGCCAGGAGGCTTGGGGCAGAGGAGGGGGGTCCGTAGACCCCTCAGCTGTACAGGCACCCTGTGCCAGGGGAGGAGAAAGAGGCAGGGGAGTGCAGGTGTGGGCTGGGGGACCAGACCCTGCAGCCTCCCGTGAAGTCTGCTTGGGTCTGTGGGGCGAACAGCCAGGGAGGACTGGAGGAGGGTGACCAAGGCCAGACGCACACGCACACATCAACACACGTGCACACACCAACACACGTGCACACACCAACACACGTGCACACACCAACACACACTCGGTGTAACCCCTACAGTGACCTCCAAGCCCGTATTGAGCCAACCCAGCAGAGCCTCCCAGCACATAAACACAAAAAAAGAGATGATTCGGTTTTTTTTAATCTCCTTGAAGGTGCCTGGATTTTATGGCTGTGGCAAGCCATGGCAGAAAATGGAGAAAAAGAGGATTTTCCTCCAAAACAAACCCCCCCTCACACATTTACACTAGGGTCTGCTGGGAGATCTTTCCCACCAGGTGATCCCAGGTTGCATATGTTTCTGGCACACAGTTCCCATGGAAATATCTTAGTCATCCTTCAAGTTTGAGCATTAAAGTGGGTTATCTCTCCCCAAAGATCCTCCAAAGGGACAGAGGGGCCATTGCTGATCCCTGGTCCCAGTTGGGGCCCCAGCCAGCGCTTGCCTGGGAGCTGTGGACCCAAAGCAGGCTTCTGTGGCTGAAATGGGAGCAGAGAAATGGGGTGAGGGGAGAGGTTTTGACTGGGCCAGCAAACAGGTGTCCAATATCCCACATGCCAGACCATGAACTGCCCCTGAGCACAACGGAATGACCTGATTTTCCAGCTGAGCCGGACTGTGGCCATCCTTGCAGCGGATAAGGGTAGATGGGAATGTGGTGGGGACAGGAGGCAGAGACCATGCCCCTGGGACCCCCAGCTCTCCCTCCCACTGCCTTTTCTTCAGGCTTCCTGCAGCTCCTACTGGTTTTCACCCTTTCGCACCCTCCTGCTTCTGGCTGAGGGGGATCAGGGAGCAGGACTGTACCCCACACTGGGAGTGACTGGGGAGGTGGCTGCCATCCCATTGCCACGTGTGAGGGAAGCACAAGGAGGGAAACTGGCCCCAACTCCACAGAGAGGACAGGAGGAGAGAGTCCAGCTCTGGGGCCAGGGCAACACCTGACCCCAAAGGAGAGTTGGCTCAAAATATCCAGTGTCCTTCCCTCAGGGGAAACTTTTCTTTGGTGTGTTTCTCCCTGCGGTGCCTGGTCCAGGTGGCAATCAGAAGTTCAGATCCTGGGAACAAGCTTGCAGAAAAAAAGAAAGGTGTGTAGATTATTAGGTCTGGTCCTCCAGAAGACAACCAGGGGAAAAAGCCTTGGAAACCTGGGGGAGATATTTACTGCAGCTGGACTTCTGCAGCCATGAGAAGAAACCGTCTTCCTGCGGGATTTCACCTGGCGCTGCCCTCACCAGCCCCTGACCAGCCCTAGGCTTGCTTCATGCCGCCCAGGCTAATACCTCCCTGGTGTCAGGACTGGCTGTACCTGGAGGAGGTGTGCAGGATCTGGCATGGACCAAACCAGGCTCTGGGGTACCCAAACTCTGCCATGGAAATTGTTAGAGAGCAAAAGTGTCAGGCAGTTTAGGCTGTCCAGCTGGGATGTTTTTCCAGCAGCGGGCCAGATTAACAATCAGCCGGCATAAATACACCTGGAGAAGCATCCTCCTGATAGGACATCCCATCTGCAGACCCCTGAGCCGGCTTTGGAGCCACCGAGGTTGGTGCAGAAGGATGGCAGAGCTGGGCTGCTACAGTTGCAGGAGACAGACATCCTGCTCTGGGGACAGACAGCCACGGAGCTGGGAACTGGGGACACCTCGGGGACCAAGGGCACGGCACGGGAGGGGATCTCGGCACGCACAGCGGGAGCGAGGGGCGTGGGGCAGGTTGCACGGTGGCAGTTCCGGGAGGGGTCTCATGGATGGAGCTTTAGGGGCTGTGATGGGGGCAAGGAGGACGTGCCGCAAGGCATGGGCGTGTAAGATACCTGCACTTCTGGAACGTGAGTTACATGAGCGGGGGGTTGTTGCTCGGGTGTGATATGGAGCCCAGGAGGAGCCAGGGCTTGGTAGCAGGGTGCTGCCACGGCAGGCTCAAAGCCAGCCGGGTTTCAGGGCTGGGCTGGCATGCTGGGGCTGGGCAGGCCCCCCAGGGCTGCGTCCCTCTTCCCCGGGGTAACAGCAGTTACCTGGGCTCCCGGACAACGCTCCCGGCTGCCTTGCAGCCCAACAGTTTCTCTGATAATTGCTTCCAGCAGCAGCTGCCCCAGGGGTGTCTGGCTCGTCCAGGAGAGCTACTCGCTGTCGATAACTCATCCGTTAAAACCCTGGGCTGTTTGGCTGTTAAACAAGAGAGCGGCTGTTCCCACTGTAGGAACGGGGAAGCCGCTGTGGTGGCTGCCTGAAACCAGAGATAGCAAGTGGCCAGCGGACTGGGCATGCTGGGGAGCACCCCGGGGCATGGGGGGTACCACCCCGGGGCACGCCACGTGCCTCTGCCTGCCCGTGCCCGTCTTCCCCTTTTCCTGTGGTCAGTAAGGCATTCAAGCTTCTGCATCCCACCCATCCCTCAGCCAGAGTTCCCAGGGGTCTGTACCAGGAGGTCCTCCACTTGCCTCCCTGGCATGCCAGCACATCCAGGATGGGGCTGGAGGGTTCAGGCTCCCCAAGCAGTTGGCTCCCAGTTGCCCCCACATTAATTCAGCACCAGGCGTTTTCGCTGCAGCCTGGGAGCAAAGCAGAAGCTGCCCTGTTATCCACAGCGAGGGATTGCACCAGCCCCATCTCTCCTGTGCTGTGCTTGCTGCTTCTCTGGGACCAGGGCTTCGCGTGCAGCTTGGCCCTCTGTGTGGCTCCTGCTGACCACATCAGCTGGCTCCCACTCCTCAGGACCAGATTTGGAGACCTGCTCCCAGCCCAAAGCTTTATTCCCAGCCAGGTCTGACAAAGCTGCATCTCTGCATCCCCCCTCCAGCTTGTGTTCCCCATGCAGATGCTTCCCTTCCTGCACAAGATGCCAGATCCCAGACTGCCCAGGTAAGGACAGATGTTCAGCCCTTGGTCTCTGGTATCCTCAAAAGAGTGGCACTGGTGGGTCTTCTTGGATGGATGTCTCCTAACTTCCTCCCTTCCCTTCCCTCCACCACTGCCACCAAAAATCCCAGTCCTATTTCATTGTGAAACAAAAAGAAATGTTCACTACATTCTTGTTTCCTGGCCAACTCTACCTTTTGTTGTCCACCAACATGGCATGAAGCCTGGCACTACACCAGCTTGCAAGCAGAGTCACCGGGCAGAGAGTGCGAGCTGGAAAGTCCAGGAATAAGAGAGCATGAACTGAAGGTCCCAACCGAGCTCACGGCAGCAGCAGCAGGTTGGCAGATGCTAAAGAGGCCGCCCAGGGTTACAGCAGCCCGACTCCCATCACATAGACATTTCACACCAATGGACCATCTCCTACCTTCTCATGGGCGATCACGCACCTCTAGCTCTTCTCCTCGCTTCCTGCTGAGCAGACCATGCGGAAACAACCTGAGAAGCCCTCTGTCAAACCACCAGGATATGTGGTCCTGAAAGCCCTGTGTCCTGGAAAGGCTTCCTCCAGGCTTGGTGATGAGAGCACACGGGGATGGGAACAGTTGCAGACGCTGCAGCTGCGCGATGTGGGGGACAGAGCTGTCTTAACTCATGGGCTTCAGCTCCCAGCTGATACTTTCCTTCTTCCAGCTTGTGCAGATTTATTTCCCAGTGAGGTCTCCAGTAGCCCTGATCTCCTCGATTCCCACCCCACTGTGGCCATGTGCTCACCTTTAAGTTTTCAGCTGAGAATCCAGGTAGTAAATTACGGTACTTGAGGCCTCCAAACCATTTTGGGTGCATTCTGGCAAGTCATGGGGTCATTGAGCTACTCTTTTGTTTGGAAAGCCAGTGTGGCCAGGACGCTTCTCCTGGCCTGACCTGCCTTGCTGCAGCACGGTGTGTGAGCAAGGCTGCCACAGCTCCCTGCCTTCCCCTGCCGAAGCACCCCAGCACCCCGTGACAGGGCACACGAGCGCATGAAGCCAGAGAGGAGGGAAGAGGGGAACGAGGTGCTGGAGAGGGAAGGAAGATGAGGATTACTGGTGTCTGAAATGCCTGCAAGAAGGTGCAAGGGAGTGGTGGGAGAGAAGCTGACCACCCTGCTGCAATGCCCCGTTCCTGGGTGCCTAAAGAAGCCAGTCACATGGGGAACCATTTGCTGAGCATTTTATTGTGTCTGTCAGGCCTGGATGGAGGGTGCAATCTCTCTCTGGGTGCTCCAAGAAGAGCTCGGAAAGGTTCCTGGCCTCCAGCACCAGGTGTGGTGTGAGGGCTGCTGATGGCCAGTGATGCTAGGAGAGCACCTGGGGCGGCGATGGAAACCATCACACAGTCAGCATGTCACCCTGCGGTGGGCCAGGGAGGTCAGGACCACCATGGCACTGGGTGGGAGCATCACACCCCTGCTGTGTCCATTTCTGGCAGGGCTCAAGGGGTCGCTGAGCAGAGATGGAAGAAGTATCACGAAACGTCCAGCCTGCTGTACCATATGCTATGGTATGGTATTTTCTGGATTTCCTTGCCTGCTGGCCCCTGGAGTTGATGGCTGAGCCAGTGGCGACGTCCCCCAGCTCAACCTCTTCCAAAGCTCCTGGAAAAGTACAGCACCAAGAGAGCACAGCCGTGCCGCAGGGCAGGGTGACCCCCGCCACCCCAAGGGACGTATTCTGTCATTGGCCACGGACATTAGAAATGTCCTGCTGCCTGGCATGTCCACGACGCACAGACATGCTCAGCTGCGGGCACACCCACTGAGCACCAGACTGCTCTTGTGTCACCTGCGCTCTCCTCCAGAGCCCCGGGGCAAAGGTCTGCTTGGGGTGGAACTGGCAGAGCTCCCTCATCTCCAAAGGACGGGGTGAGCCAGGGAGGTGAATATCTTGGCTCAGACCAGCTGAGGATCTAGTCCCGGTCCTCCCAGCCTTTGAGGATGTCCCTTCGCATCAATCGGGCTGTGGGCCCCTTTGAGTAGGCTTTCTTCATTCAGGGCACTGACCCCTTGGGCGGCAGGGTCTTTGCTGTCAAAGCACATCCCAGGGAAGGCGACCCCCACCATCTGCTGAAAACCTCCAGTGGCCACAGTGTCCAGGCCACAGTCGCCAGTCTCAGCTGGGGCACATCCTGTTGGCCGAGGTGCTGCCGTCATGGAGAACGTGGTGGCAGCTCCTGTGGGATCTTCAGGCTCTCCAGGGAGCTGGCGGTCCTCTGTTTTTTGCCTCCAGGACTGCAGGCGAGCAAGTCCAGGCCTGAGCCTGCTTTCAGGTGAAGGGTGGGTCCTACAAGAGGAGCTCATTGCTCCAGGCCTTTCTAAAATGAGCTGAGTATCAGAGCACGCTTTGCAGGAGCCACCTCCACCACTGCCTGTAGATAAGACATGTTTTATGGGGCCAGCAGGCCAAGCTGGTAAGAAGCCCAATGTCCAAGCCAAAGGGAGGTGCTACCGAGCCTGAGTGGAGACGGGGACTTTGAGGCCAGGTCCTGCAGAATGAGGCCATAGAGCATGTTCACCAGCTGCACTGTCCCAGAGATCTGCATGCCCCAGTGTCATGTCCCACCAGGACAACCTCTGCGTTAGCGGCACCAAGCCCTTTCTGGTGTATAAGCAGCATCTGATCCAGTGGCCACAGCGTGGCTAGTGCCTGTCAGGTGATCTACACAGGCTTCCAGATGGGGAGATGCCAGAGCTGCTGCGGCGTCCCAATTTTCTTCCCTGTAAATTCCCGATGCACCTCGTTGAGCACACCAAGACCTGGCTCTGCCTGGCACCAGGCTCCAACGGGTGCCTTTCTGGGGTGCTGGCCTTGTCAGGAGGCAGGGTCAGAGCGGGCAGCAGGATGGTCCATCAGGATGGACAGAAAGTGTCAGGCCCCACATCAGCTTCTGCCAGTGGCCAGGATGGTCTGGGTAGGATTTATAGGGGCAGATGGCACTGGCTACCCTAGGGCATGGAGGGGAAAGCCCTTCACCTTCCCCACCCCAACAAGGTGGTGGGACCACAGTGTAGGAGACCCTGCTGCCGCAGTGAGATGGGGAGGGTCCTGAGATGTGCCTCGGGAGTTCTTTGAGGACAGCAGGAGAGGAGACGGGCACACAGAGGGGTTCGGTATCTGTGGGCTGCAGTCCCCTCTCTGTGGGCACACTGCAGCCCTGAGGTTTTCCATGGTCCCTGCTGCTGGGAACCCTTCCCAAGCCGTCCCAGGGACCAGGGCCCAAAGGTTGCTCCGGCAGCGGGCAGGTCCCCAGCCTTTGTGCTGAGACCCATCCCTCCCGCATCCTCCCTTCCCAGAAGTGACGGTGGCAGGCGGTGGCAGGCGGCCAGCCCCACCTGTCTGACAGGTAGAGCAAGGGTGGGGGCAGCTGCTGGCACCCGCTGCCTGCCCCAACCTGCCCCAGGCCCTGCCAGGGATCGTCCTGCCACAGCGGGCAGCAGGAGCCGTGCCCCTGGCCAGCAGTGCCACCCCACAGGGACAGCGCAGAGGGAAATCTGGAGGGGTGGGGATGTCCTGCACCACGACGTGTCACCGCGACCGCACACGCAGGGGGTTATACAGCGACAGATGCACTTGCAGACATACGGCTATGGGTGCATACAGATGCGTGCAGAGTGTGTTACGTCGCTAAACAGTCAACAGATGCATGCATAGCGTGATGGTTACGGACACAGTTACACGCAGACATGCACGGTGACACGCAAGCAGGTACCCGCACGGTGCATGAGTTGCGGGCGCACACGCAGACACACACAGAGTGACACGCTGCATTGCTCAGGCCCGTAAGCAGTTACACGCACGGTTACTCACGCAAGCCCCCACACAGCTCCTCACCCATGGGTGCACACCCCCTCTCAGACATCTCGCACCCGGCACGGTGGCAGGCCAAGCCGCACTCGGGTCCCATTCCCACCACTCGCAGAACATGCCCAGGTGCCCCTCAGCCCCGCTGTGGCTGGCCGCTCGCCCCCCAGCCCATCTTCTTTCTCCCAGCTCCCTGGGTTGGGAAGGGCTTTGGGATGGGCAGAAATGCCTGTGGGATGCTGATGGGGCCAAGGAATCACGGTGGTGTGTCGTGCTCTGCTCCGGTCCTGGGCCAGCTGGAAGCAAGAGGCAAGGGCACCTGAGGATAGAGGGCGAGTACTCCCTGTTTTGGGGCAGCAGAGACCCCCAGCCACGAGGAGCTGACCTCCAGCCCTGCCTGGTGAAGGTGCAAGCAGACCATGGGTGGACTCTCACCCATTTCTAGTATTTTGGGAAGAGGTGGCAATGCCAGGCTTGTGCCCGTGGAAGTGCTGGCCAGCACCCTGCCTGCTCTGGCACCCATCCACCGGTCCACCCGTCCACCCAGCGTGACCCCCGCAGGGACCGCGAGGGCTGATTCAGGGCACGACTGGGCAGTGTCCAAGGGCTGTGTGATCATGCACTGTTTGTTTTCCTAGTTTCAGTCCTCAGGGACCTATTGGTGACCGGAGCTCAGAGCTGCAGGGACAGACTCTTTGGGGATTGGACTAGATGACCTTTAAAGATCCCTTCCAACAAACCATTCCGTGATTCTGTGACTCACCTGGGGTCAGAGACCTCCAGCACTCAGAGCATCTCAGCAGCCGAGGGTCACAAAGAGCCCCCAGGATCCGGTCCGGCCACTCCAGCCCCAGGCGACAGAGCCTCAGCATCTCACCCAACCACCTGTGAACAAGCCGAACAGCTCAAGGTGTCCCTTGAGACCAACAAGACAACAGAGGGTCGTTCACACGCCAACTGGTATTTATCTCAGTTTCCCCAGGCAAAGGTCACCAAGCATCCTTGGGGCTGTGGGGTGAGCAGGACACATGGGTCCCAGAAAGCAGGGGCAGGGTGATGGAGCTCACTTGTGAGAAAGCAGCAACCAGGTCTACCATGAGGCTGATGCGCTGGCCAGGGTTCAAAATGGATGACTGCAGTTGGGAGGTGAGGAAGGCTGAGGGCACAGAGCAAGAAGTGACTTGGCACCCTGCAGAGGTGGGGAGACAGGGTGGTGGGGAGACCAGATGTCACCCTGGATCTACAGTAGGACTTTGAGAATCAAGATGCAGAGCCTGCAATGGTCTCTAGCTTGATGCCCCCCAAACAGCGAGAGCAAATCTCATTTATCCCGAGGGAACAGGCACCTAACACCGGGCGTGCTGCAGAGAAAGCTGGAAAGGGAAGGAGCCCTTGGCTGCAGCTCCCATGACCCTGCGATTGTCCCACGCCGTCCCTGGGGTGGTGGCGAGCTCATTTCGCTGTGGTTCCCCTCCTCGCCACATGCCAGGTGCTTTGTCATGAGGCAAGAGGAGTGGGAACAGGTTATTCAAGGTCTGCGGGGCGCAGGGCAGCGCAGGTGAGCACGGGAGCTAGGGGCTTGGGGGGGTGTGAGAGCAGAGCGGTCAGGCACGGTGCAGCCCCCTCCACTTCCCACGAGAGCTCCAGCAAGGTGGGGGCTTGGGAGCCCGTGCCAGGCACTGCGATATAGCCCCAGGGCACGGATGGGGGGAGCGGTAGACTTTGCCCCCGCCTACAAGGTGCGGCAGAGAGGCTGAACAGTCTGCAGGGCATAACTATCATCAAGGCCGGAAAAGGCGGGTAGGGGTGAGAGCGGGTCACACTTGGGTCAGATCAGGAGACCTGACCTGGATGGGATCAGCAGAACCCCCCTGTGATAGGTTTTGCAGCAGGAAGGCATCCCTCCGCTGCGTGGGACAGGACCTCCATCCTTGGCAGTCAGTGCGTCCCTTGCTGTCGTCTTCCCAAAGTGAGAACCAGTGGGTTATATGTCCCCAGATGGACCAGAACACTTCCCAGAAGCCCCAGGAGCCCCCTCCTCCCTTCCCCAGGCTCTTCTTTGTCACCTGATCATCAAACTGGGCGAAGTCCTTTTGCCGGGGCCACAACCCTGCAGGGCATGGGGACCAAGCACAGCAGCCCTTCTGTCTGCCATCCCAAAGCACTGGACCCCCTGGGCACCTTGGAGACCTGGCGATGCTTCACAGGAAACTGTTCCTCCTCTTCCTCCCCAACAACTGCTTTTCCTGATGGGACATGCCACAGCCACAGCCCCTCTGGCCCCCATGCCCACCACACAGGCCACTGGGGAGGCCACGGTGCTGCCCCCTCTTCCTCTGCACCCCCCTCTGCCCACACAGACCCCTCGCTCTGCGCACGCACACCCCAGCCCTGCACACACTCCCCATCCTTGGACCCATCTTTTCTGTGTGCACAAACACACGTACCAGCCCCTGGGACTGTACTTTTTGCTTTTGGGATCCCATAAGTACAGTGAACCTGCAAACACCCATCTTCTCCTCCCACTTTGCGAGCCGGTGTGGGTGGTGGGATCCAGCCCCAGGCAGGGTAGCTCAAAGCACACATCTGCAGGTTTCAGCAAGCCCGAGGCTCTTCTCTGGAAACAAAACCTAAGAGAAAGAGAGGGAAGAAGCATCCCAGGTACCACAATGTCCCCCCATCCACGTCCCTCCCTGCTCCACCCTTGGGCTGGTGGTTTGGGTGTTGGAGGGGGCTCTTCACCACTGACCCAGAGGGTCTCCTTGGAGGAGGCAGGACTGGAAACCTGGTACCACAAGTGGCCTATATAGAGAAGATTTGGCTTCAGCCAAGGCCTCCAGAAAACAGAGGAGGGGCAGGGGAAGCACTGTGAGAGCTGAGGATGCTCCCAGGGTCACCAACCCCTGCTGCCCCAGGTCTATCCCATGGCTGCATAGCCAGCCCTGCCACTGGCACGCAGCCAGAAGCTGGCGAAGGGCTGCTCTTGCCATGCTGCCCTTGGCTCCATCCCCAGCCCAGGGCAGGGGGCCAACAGAGACCTCTGCCCTCAGGTCTGAGGGATCCCACAGGTCCCCCTTCTTGCGGGCAGCTCAAGCATTGCCTTGACACCATGTCTGGTCTTTACTCCAGCCAATTGCCTGGGAGATGATTGCAGATCCATCCTGCCCTGATGCTGACTGGAAACTTTCTCTTTTCCAGCTGAAACACAGCCACAGACATGGTTGTACATTCACTCCTCCTTCGTGTGACCTTTCTCCATAGCCCAAAGTGCTGCCCCCCACTCCTGTGAGCCTGTGTGAGTCCATCAGACAGGGCTGCACCCAGACCCCAAGACCTGGGGATGGGGGGGAGAGCAGAGCCTGGGGGCTGCCTGGGGGAGAGGTGACCCCATACAGAGAGCTCACAGGGCACCAGCTCAATGAAGTGGGCATGTGAGCCGTGCGAAGGTTTGGGAGAGGTGCAGAGCTGACCTCCTCGCAGGGGCACAGCTGAGCTGCACGATGGAGCCGGCACGGGAGCAGGTCCCTGCATCCCTCCCTGCCAGACCTGGTGAGCGGAGGGACCCGCCTGCAGCCTCACACCACCGCCGCTGATCCGGGGTCGGTGTAACCCAAGCGCTGTTTGTGTTGTGGGCGGTTTGTGTGTGTGTGTACGCACGCGTACGCGTGGGCAGGGCCCCTGAGCGCGGAGCTGAGCGAGGACGTCATGTCAGCCAGGGGTGCGGCACCGCCCAGACATTCATTTGGCAAACAGACACGGGGTCATGAACTACATAAAGGGCAGATGTGGGCTCTGCCAGCACCCGGGCTGAACCGCGCCACCCTCATCCGGGTCACCCCAGGAGAGCAGAGCGGCAGCGGGGCACAGGGGGTGGATGGGGAGGACACAGCAGGACCCTTCGTCCTGGGGAAAGTAAAGCACGCCACCAACTCACGTGAAACTGAAAGGTTTTGGGACTGAGGATTGCCCCCAGCCAAGTGCCTGGAGGGTTTGTAACCGCTGGGACTGCATTCCTGCTCGCCTCCCCCAGCGATGGGCAGTGGGCCTGGGGTTCATCACCTTCTGGCTGGGCTCCCGACGGAGATGCGGGAAGCCAGGAGGCTCCCGGCACCCACCCAGGTCTCCAGGGCAGCTGCAGACCTTGCCACCTCGCTGGGTCTGTCAGGGCTGCTGAGTGTGGTCAGCTTTTAGCTCAGCTTGGCCATAGTGGGCCCTCCTTTCCCCTGCAGCCTGCATCCCTGCGGTCCTGCTCTTGCACCATGCTCTCTGCCTTCTGCTCTCCTGCGCATCCCCCACGGCAGATCCAGGGCTTGGCAAGTGGGGCAGAGCTGCTCACTCCTTTTCACACAGCACAGGATGAGATACCCATCCCAGATGAAGGCAGCACTCTTCCCCCATCCCCTAGAGCAAGGACGGGCTCGCAGGGAGGGGAAGGGCTGCAGGACTCTCCGAATTTCTCTCCTATCTTCTCGGGAACAGGGCGTTTCATACGGCATCCTTGGGCACAGCCCTGCAGCCTTGCCGCACGTGCCGTGGAGTTTGTAGGCTTGTTCCCAGCCCTGCGCCTCGCTGCCCGCGCCGCTGACTCACAGTCTGACCTTGGGCTGGCCACCATCTCTCCCGGGCTTCCCGAGGAGCGGGCTCGGCTCAGCTCCTGGCCGTGGAAATTCCCCAGCTCCCTCCCAGCCCCAGGACCTGCTCCGCCTCAGCACCCAGGCATCCCGCGGGCTCTGCCCCGGCCAGCCCCGCACGCTCTCCCTGGCAGATCTCGTGCCCTGGAGAGCAGCCCACGTCCTGACTTCGCAAAACCCAACGACCTCGGGGATGAGCAAGCCCCAACAGCACCGGAGGAGGAGCCTGGCGGCAAACACTGGCCTCTTTGTAACGGCTGGGAGCAGGCGAGTGCCAGGCTCCCGGTATTTATTTATTTATGGAAGCGAATGCTAACAGCTTGCTTGAAAGGAAAACGTGCACCTCGGGGCATCGCGGGCAGCTGCTCCTCCCCTGTGCCTGTGCCTCTGACCCCTGCCACGGCCAAACCCAGGCACCCCACACCGTCACCCCCGGCCGGGGCTGGACACCTGCCCTGGAGGGTGGGAAGGGCTCAGAGCACCCAGGTCTCACCCAGTCCCTAGCCCAGAGCTGGTGGCCCACCCTGGCCCCTCCCAAGCCATTCGGGAAGGGTGAGACTGCAGCAAAAGCCCAGGGTCCGTGCGGTGCTGTCGCGTGGCCAGGACCCGATGCAGACACCACATCCAGCCCTTGGGGGTTTGTCTGGGTCTGCCCCAGTCCTGACACAAGTTCATCCCACATCGGGACCAGCCCACGGAGCGCTGCGCCCACAGTGGGTGGGTCCTCCCTGCCTTTGGCTCACCACAGTACCAAAGATATGCTGGGCTGCAGTGAAACGGTTCGCGTGACACCTGATGTCGTGTCTCCCAGCATCCCTGTACTCCTGGGAAGGAGAACAGAAGCTAAAATAAGTGAGGCCGCAGTTAGAAAAAGGTCAGTTTTGAGCTATCGTGTGGCCAGAGGAGCTTTATGTCTACCTACGGCCCAAACCACAGGTCTCAGCTGCCATGAGACCTCCCTCCCACGAGCTCAGCAGCAGCAGAGCTCTCCCAAACCCACTCCCCACCCAAGGCACAGCTCGCTTACCTGTGAAGCCTGGCTGCAAACAGGAGCATCTGTGTGTTTTAGGGGGCAGGCCAGGTGGAAAGCTGATGGGTGTGCTGCATCCTTTTGTGTAACCTGGGGCTGTGGAGGTTCAGTGGGAGCAGGTGGGATTGAAGCTAATCACCAGGAGAAGCTGGTGGCCCACAGTGCTTTAGGAAGGGGTCCAGTGAAGGACAATGACCCCCCGGGACACCCAGGCAGTGCTCGGAACGAACTATGGTGACTGAGACCCCTCCTGCGTGGAGCCGGTGGGCCCACGTAACCCTGTGGGTCATTCTCCAAGTGCAGATCTGGGCTAGCTTGTTCATTTGCTGATACAGCACTGGCTTTCTTCCAGTTTGGCTTAAATCAGTTCACAAGTGACACAAATGAGCACATCAGCTGTCCCATTTCTGCTGAGAAAAGACACCAGCACCAACCAGTGTAACTTTACTGCCTTGAATTCACCCCAGACAGAGACTGGAGTGGTTGCGTTTCCCATGTAGAAATTCTTGTGTCATCCCCGCCACCGTCACATCGAGGTGACAGCATCCGCAGGGTTAAGTAGACCTGTTCACCCCTGAAAGCAAGGCTGGTGCATCTCTCACCAGGTCTCACCAGCCTGCAGCCTCCCGGCTCAAACTGGATCTGCATTTTTATTGCAAAGCCTGAGACAGGGGTGGGCATGGGGAGGTGGCAGTGGGGACAGGGCCAGCGCTGGCCCTCCCTGCCAGCTGCTCCTCTCTCCCCACGCTCTGTTTGCTCAGCGCCGGGTGCCGTGTGAAGGCAAACACGGCTGTGCCGGGAGGAGCAGAAACGAGGGCAAACAGAGAACGGCACGGCCCCGCAGCCTCCAGCCGTGGTGAGTGAATCTTGGGGGGTTCCGGCACGGCCGGAGCTGACAGCCCCTCAACTCATGCTAAATTTGCCATCTTCGTGCGCTATACTGAGGAGCAGAACCTGGACTGGTCCATCCTGTTGTGGTGGAGCGACCCTGTGTCCCCCGGCAGTGTCCTCGCACCCTGCACACAGTCCCCTGCCCTTCTTTCTAATCCCAGGGATGTCCCATGCTGGTGTCGCATCTGCAGCCGGTTCAAACCAGGGGTGGCAGTGGTGGGGTCTCATGTTCATATCTGAGATTGACGTGCGCTGGCCTGGCCCCCTGGATGAGCTCTCTTGGGCCCTGCCTGACACCAAGATAGCAGCATCTGGGGGAGACAAGGTGCCATTTGACCCAAAAAGGACCGTGCTGGGACCGTGCACACTTGGCTCCTTCCACATCTGCAGCCCACGATCAGAGTTGACCCTGCGCCAGTGCAGGACCTGGCTGACCCTTGGCTGTAGGAGCCTCTGAGCCAATATAAGTCACCTCCTCCTCCTATAATTAGCACAACAATTTGCTGGGGAGCCGTGCTAATTTCTCATGTGACGTCCCAGGTCAGAGACAGTCCTAGTTTTCCTCTTAACAGCTGCTGAGCCTGACTTGCTGAGAACACACTTTGCTCATGACCCGTGTGTCGTGGCAGGCTTTGTTCTCTGCTGGACCCGCAGGCAGGCGGGTGCCTGGTCTGGCACTGTGAAAGCCCTTTAGACCTCTCAAAATGGAGCCTAAAATATCTCCTCACCCCTCCCTGATCCACCTCGTAGGTACCAGCCAAGGGGACTCAGCATCCCTGATGTCTCAGCAGTTGTGTTGACCCAGACTGGAGGGATGTGGCTCTGGAGAGCGTGGCCTGGTTGCATAAGAGCACTGGCATTTCCAGGGCCACCTCTGCCAATTTAAAGCAGACAGAGAAACACGGTGTTCACAGGCTGATAGCTGCCCGAGGTGTGTCCGCAGATAATGCTGGTGGGGTCTGAAGTCCAGGAGATAAGAGGCTGGGGAAAGCAGTTTGGGGAACTGGCGCAGGAGCAGAGCCCGTTCCCAGTGCTGGGGCTGCCAGGTCGTGCTGGGAGAGGTCAGGTCCCCACCAGCCACTGGTCCAGCCTGCTCAGCTGTGTGGCACCAGACCAGAGCGGCAGCGGCCATCACTGGGGGATGCACTGGGAGCAGCGGAGGGTGCCCGGCCGGGGATGGTGGGAGGCAGGAGAGGGCGAGGGGCACAGCCAGGCCTCATGGCAGGCAGAGAGGGGCAAACACTGCTCTGCCAAAGCTCTCCGTGCCCGTCCTTCCCCTCACAATGACCCTTTGTCCGTGCCACAGTGGGGAGAATGTCCCTGCCACTGCCGCTGCTCCCTGAGCGAACGCCGAGCCCCATGGCCCCGGTGGCCATCGCAGGCAAAATGAGAATAATTAGAAGGAGGTGCCTCTTATTACAGGTGTCTCTGAAGGCCTGGCAGAGTCTGACCCTGAGAGGTCCTTTGATCTCAGCCTTTGAAACCCCATAGCTCTGCTGACAGAGCTGCTCTGTGTTTCCAGGTCACCGGGATGAACATTTCCATCTGGGAACAATGAGCTCTTTATGCCTCCGTGCGTGCCGGACCCTCCCTGTCTGAGCCGAGCGGACCCGTGTGTGGGGAGGATACGCAGCCGTACAAGCCCTCATCGGGCTGGGCTCCTTCCACGGGTGGGTGACACTGGGAGGAGCCCACCCAGCTCAGCATCCTTATTCCTCATGGGAAATGGGAGACTTTTAGTGCTGGGAGGTCAAATTTCCCCAGTGCATAGCCAGGGGAGAGCCTTTCCTTGCCAGGATGTACCACGAAACCTTCTGGCTCGCCTGGGGGAAACCCCCGCACATCCCCAGCCCAGGCTGCTAACCCAAAATCCAGCCTCCAGGGTGGGCCAAGCAGGCATGCAGTGGGGGTTTCTGCCCATGGGGGGGTTTCTGTGCCACCCCAGTGCATCGCAGCCAGCACCCCACCATGGGGATCAGGGCTCCTCAGGGCTCCCGGAGCAGGTTCCTGGGACAGGGCTCTGCAGGGTGGGCACCCCTGCTGCCTGCTGTCCTCAGCCCCCTGTGCTCTGCCGGTGGCCAGGCAGGAGGAGAAAGCCCTAAACTTGTGTTTCTCAGGGAAATATGGACTTTGCTGGTTGGAAAGCCCTGCTACAGAGCCTGGGAGCTGGTCACCTGGGGACAAGCCCAAAAGCAGAGAAGGACTTGGGGAGGAGAAGCACCTCAACACCCTCTTGGCCCTTGTCCCCTTTCAGGACTTTGTCTGGGCTGAAAAAACAGCATCTGACAAAAACAGCATCTGACAAAACCAACATCTTCATGGTCTACACGGTCTGTGTCTGTGCCTTTTCTAGCTCCACTGCCTTCCCCAGCCTGGGAAGCTGCAGGGGCACCTTCATCTCCCCTTCCTCTCCCCGCTGCAGCCTGCCCAGCTCCCTTGCCTACCCTGGGCGTCTGCACCTCCACCCTTCCATGGGTCCCAGCTTGGCATGGGGCTGCTGAAGGCTGTGGTTTGTGTTTTCCTTTGTCAAAACAACACATTGTTCTCCAGCAGCAGGCACGGACCGGTCATGCAAGTTCCCTTGGTTGTGACAGTTTTTCCTGGGGTGCAAGGCAAGATTTTGACTAGCTGAGCTCCGAGGTCTGGTCCCTGGGGAATGGGATGTCCCCACAGGTGCTCTGGGGACATGCACCGGGATGTGTCGGGGTCCAGTTTGACTCCTTGGGGCTATGCTTGGGTGGTGCTATCATCCCCACACACCCTGATGGAGCCAAGCATCTCGTGGCTGTTCGGAGCCTGAGGAATGAAATGAGTTGTCCCTGGGGAAGCAGCGGTGTTAGCCACTATATTCCATGTTCCAGCAGCAAACTGGCCCCACTGTCATACACCAGTCCACCTCTAACCCTTACAGAGGCTTGGCAGACCTGTGGGATGGGGCACAGATCCCATGGTAGGAGCTGCACCATGGTCCTGGTGACTGACTGGCTGATCTATTAATGGATAATGCCAACAGAGCCAGCAGTGTCCTTGTGTGCAGTTTCTGGGCGCGTTTGTTGCCCTCTCCTTGTGCTGGGTGTCACCTTCTGTTTTTGCAAAGCAAATCCCAGGGGAGGTGGAGCGGGGACACCTGCTCATTTGCCAGGTAAATTCCCCCCGGGGAGCTGAGCACGAGCTAGGGCCAGCGGCCAACCTCTCACCCTGGCTGTTGTCGTCAGCAGAGCATGGGATGTGGGGACCTATCTCCACGCCACCCCCTGCTCCCTTTCCCCACCATGCCCCAGCAGAGCTATCTCCAGGCCACCCCAGAGCGAAGGAGCAAGGAGCGTCTCTCCCCTGCTGAGCCTGGTGTGCCCAAGCCTTCACATACCTTGCATACCTGGATGCAGGCATCACCAGGAATGCTAACCCTTTCCTACCCTCCAGACAGCAATGCCCACGCGGGCCATGCCCTCCTGCGGACGCCGCTGGCCTCCTGACCTGGACCCAGCACCCTGAGGATCCAGCCCTGCGTAGGCACTGCTGGCACCCACCCAGGCAAGGAGCCAAGAGCCCCGCTGGTGCCAAAACCCGTGCTTCGCTGCCTCTGCGTGTGTCCTTGCTGCCTGCGAGCCACTTTACTCCATAAGCAAGCTGGAGGGCAACTCGTCCTGTTTAAACTCCGCTACTACAACCCCTCTTGCACTTTGATTGCACCTCCCTCCAGCAACCCCTGGAGCAAGGATGCTCCCAGCTGCCCCACCACAACAGAAGAGAGTCCACTGCAGGTGAGGGGCTTCTCAGCAGCTCTTTGCCTTTCCTAAGCAGTGATGAGATAGATCAGACTGGATCCTTGCATATCTCCAGGATGGGAAAAGGTCCACCATGCTCCCTGCAGCATCTTCCACCCACGGCTGCAGCCTGGCCAGACCCACACTGGCTCCCGTGGGTGCTCGCAGCCAGTACCCACCCCATGCTGAGGCCACTGTGATCTGACAGATGCCTTAATGCGTGGCAGTCTGCGTATAACTGAGTCCCCAAGTTTCTTGCAGGTCCTTGCACGTTCTCCTGGCTCTGCGTGCTCTCTGTGCGGATGGATGCACGGAGAAGGGGATTAGCTCACGCCTGCCCACGAGCTGCAAGTCCCACTCTTTCCCCATATGTTGTCATTGCAAGGACTCCACAGGATCTCCGCGCTCTCTTCTCTCTGCCAGGTCTTTGTCCTCCTCCATCCCCCTCCAATCTGCTGCCTGCCTCTCTGGCTTCAGGCAGCCCATGCTGCAGGGTCTGCGACCTGGATGCAGCAGACAGCCTGGGACCGCCTGAAGTAAATCTTGCCCCTGAGCCAGCCTGCCTCCCCTGACCATGTCCAGAGACTCAGGTGACACAGGTCCAAGCTCTCCAGAGCCCCCCTATCCAAAGGCCAAATATCACAGGGGTTGTGGGTGGTCTGGACACCCTCAGCCACGTAGGCTGCCCAGCCTCTCTGCTGCAGCTCCAACTCCCCACAGACCTGCACAGCCCATAGCAGGAGGGCTACAGATCAGGGAAAAACCATGAGTGGGACTTTTTTTTTGTGCCTGAGACCAGGGAAGCTTGTGCCTCCATGGTCCCAAGGCTTGAACAATGTGTTGGAAGTAGACAAGGCATGGAAGAGCGCAAAGACAGCCCGAGCAGTGGCATCAGGACAGGCATGGCTGTCAGTGATGCTGCATGCAGCAGTGTCATTTTGAAGCCCCAGTAAGTGGTCCAAAAGAGAAAAGGAGTAGGCCAGCCTTGAAGGGTGGCATGAGATCATGCAGATGTCTCCTGCGGGCACTGAGGGTGGGCTGTAGGTGCAAGCAGTACCTGCTGTGCGTTGTACTCCAGGCTTTTGGCTAGGCAGAAGGGTGGGATGGAGTCTGAGCTGCCCAGGGGCACCAGGAGATTTTTGGCTGTTTCCTGGAGAGGTGGATCCCAGGAGACTTGAGGGATGGCTAGCGCAGGCTCTGCGTGGCTGTGGGTCCTGCCCACCAGCCCTGCGGCACAAGAGGCTCTGCCAGGTGGAGGCAGGTCCAGGCCGTGCCAGCCCCAGCGCAGCTCTCCGCCCGGCACCCTCCGGCTGGTGGTTATTCTGCAGGTGACTAAAGGTGCCCAGGTGATGGAGCTGGTGCCGGTCCCTGAAGGCAAGCTGAGGTGGCTTGAGCTGGGGATGCAGCTCTGAGTGACAGAACCCTGCCACAGCGCTGAGTCCTGAGGGCACAGCGCGGAGCTGAGCAGGGAAAGCCAGGCTGGCAGCTCAGGGCACCTGGAGCAGAGCCAGGTCTGGCACCTTTGCTGTTTCCACCTCTCCAGATGTTACTGCTGTTCCACCAGTCATCTCCTGAGTGAGAGGAGTTTAAGGAAACTCCAGCTTGGCGTTGAGACCAGATTTAGATCTTGTGGCTGATGAAGGAAGCCTGCTCCAGGGCACCTTCCAGCACCGAGCACCCAGTCTGGAGCAGGTTTCCAAGCTGATAGGTATCTGGTTGAGTCTCAGGCTCGTGCTCAGCAAGCTGCTCACAGCCACAGGGCAGCCCCACACCGGGAAAAGCAGTGGGTGAAAATACCCAGGGTGATACAGAGCACGGCTGCATGCCACAGCTAGCCCGCAGCTGTGGGACATCCCTGTGGCAAGCAAACCAGTAAAGCAGAGGAGGACGTAGCTGTGGGGTTTACCTGCCTGAAACGGAAATGCCTGGAGCCGAGCCTGCCCATCGCCTGCGCCCCTCCGAGCCAGCCAGGACCCCCACCAGCCCCTGCCTTTCCTGCCCAGGGGTGCTGGGGAACAGAGCCACGGTTGGGGTTCTGGAGCAGCCTGGGTTGGGACAGCTTTGGGGACCTCCCCAAGTGCTTACAGTCAGCCCAGTGCCCTGTGCCATGGGTCCTGGTGTCACGCTGCACCAGAGCGGTGGCAGCACCGGCCTGGCACACTGCTGGCTTGTTTCCATGGCAGGGAACGGCATCACTTCAGAGCAAGTGGAGAGGAGAAGTCCTCCCTCACATGACCTTGGCACAGCTGGCTCTTCTCGGAGGTGGTAACAGGTACAGACATGGCCTTGGGGGTCTCCCAGCACCAGTCCTGACCTGGCCCCCCACTCCAAGACCCCTCTGGGAAGTTGTCCTCCCGACATGGGTGTAGCACGTGATGTGCTCGGCCCTGCAGAGAATGTGCCTGACGTGTCTGCCCTCTCGCAGGCTGCTGGTAAACTGAGCCAGCTGCCTCCTACCCTGGAGACCTTCTACCGCGGATGGGGAAACTGAGGCAGGGCAGGGGCTGTGACTCGCTCCCATCTGCAGGCAGGGCTGCGGAGGAGCCAGGACCCTGCACCAGGCTGCATCGCCCGCAGGAGGAGGGGAGCTGCACGGGTGGCACCGTGCAGAGGAGAGGCCGAACGGGGACCGAGAAAGGAGCAGCCTGGAGCATGGGATGAGTCAGCTGTTATGTGTGGGGGGGGTGAGGCTCAGGCTCTGCCAAACCCAGCCTTTCGCAATGTGTTTACCAGTACCCGGGCAGCCCATGCCTTCCAGGACGGACAGCCCATCCTCCTCAGCCCTGAACCTGCTCGCCAGGCTCAGTCAGGCAGCGGAAGGTCCATGTCCCCACCCCAGCCTCGCTGGCTCATGGCAGGGAGCAGAGCAAGGAGCCTCCGGCCAGCTCTCTGCTCCGGCGTTCTGCCCCTGCCCAACAGGAAGGTGATGCACCACGCCGAGGTCGGGGAGCGTGCTCCCAGGGCAGCCAAAAACTGTCGGGTGCACCAAAACACAGCCCCAGCCCACAGAAAGGTGGTGGCACATCGGAGCATTTATATCCACATGATGTCATCCCAGGGAAAGAGACAGAAATTCCCCTGCTTTCCTTACACTGTTGGCTAACTGCTGTCCCAACCACGCAGCCACCTTCTGCCAGCTACCAGGTTACGTGTCCCGAGCGGGCAAGACACAGAGAGCGAGGGGCAAGTCCCCCTTTATGGATGGTTTTAGAGCAAAATGCGCTGTCTTGAAAAATTTCCCTAGAGGAAAGCCAAGGACTACAGAGCCAAATGCTGTATTACTTCTTCTCAGCTCCTTGTGGAGTTTGAGGTAGGAAATGTTGGTCAGAAGTGGAAACACCACCATTTCTTTCCGCAATGAACCGGCAAGGAGGGTGTCAGGCAGTAGCCCATCTCCCTGCTTTCTTCTGTAGGTGCAGTGGGCTTTGCTGCTGTGGCACTGCCAGGACAAACACCCAACAGCAAGGGTCCTGCAACCCGCTGCAACTGGGAACGCCTGCTGTGCCACGGGCATGAGTGCCTCTCACATGGAGACCCCCAGAAAAGGGGCCCTGGAGCCATCTGTGGAGATCTCAGCGGATCTGAGGTCCACCACACTGGATACAGGGCACTTCAGAGCGATGTCATCGCCTGATGAATTCTGCTCTCACCCGGCCAGCCAGGATCCTCTGTCACGCCACGCAAATGAACCATTTTCAGCAGTTAATGACAAAACGGCAGCTCCCAGTTAACCCAGTTTGGCTCTGGGCAAGGTTGGGCCCTCCAGAGAAAACCACGTGTGGATTTGTCTCCTGCTGGCCTCTTTGCTGTCTGGTTTCCATCGCGTGATTCGTGTCAGTTGCCAGCGCCAACGACTGGGAAGGGACCCGTGTTATTGCATTGTCCCTGGGATATTTTATTGCTTGGTTACCGAACTCGGTTCAGGCTGGCAGGAGCTCACGTTGCAGGCAGCAGGCAGAAACTGGTGTCCCCAGCCTGGCAGGAGTGGTGGCGGGGGCAAGGCAGGCAGCTGAGCCGTACGCGATGCTGCTGACCCCATTCCTCCAGCGTTGCGGGGCCATGGAGATGCACGGCGAGAGGTGGCTGTCCAGTGCCACGGCTCGGCATCGCTCTCAACACCGGCTCTGGCTGCCTGGCGAGGGCTCAGCCACCCTCGCTGCTCTTTGGGCACCTGCCGGGCACCCGCTCCTCCCCGCCGGTGCCCGAGCGTTCACCCCAGCTCCTCTGTTGCCCCTGCTCCGCAGCAGAAACATCAGAGAGGGCAGGGCCCACAAATGAAAAAAAAAATGTCTTCACCCACCCCATGCCAGGAATATCTGCCCGCAGGGCGTGTGCGCCCATGGGCACGGCAGGTTTTGCATCGGCTGCTTCTCAGGGATGGGTCCCCAAATATGCACCCAGCCCAGCCCATCGCCCCTTCCTCTCCCAGTGCCAGCCTGCAGCAGTTCTCCCACAGCTGGAGCTCTCCTGCAGTCTCCCTGCTGCAGCAGGACCTGGCAGATTTCTGGCTCCTGAAAGATATCAAACTCTTGCCCCCATCCCTGCGGTCAGAGGGTGCCCAGGGAGGTGGGGGAGGCGCAGCACGGCACATCCAGGGGCCACCCATGCCTGTAAATCAGTAACGAAGCCGGCAGGTCCTTCGCTGCTCCTGTTTTCCCACTCATGTGACTCTCCTGTCTGTGGCCTCTCCCCTGGGATGGCGGGCAGGAACGGTGACAAAGTGACTGTCGACTGCCACGCGCCCTCAGGCTGCCACCGCCCTGCAGCACGGTGGCAGCGGGGCGGGCACCGATGGGTGTATGGGGAGCAGGGCATGGGATGGGTGGGCTCCTTTCCTACAGGGCACCCTGCTTACCCCATGCTCACAGTCCTGAGCAGCAGATGGCCATTGCAGGTCATGCTGGGGCCAGGGGCTCAGCGCTGGGACACAGACCTGAGCCCCTTCGCCTTCTTGCAGTCCTCCTTTAGCGATGCCCCTCATTCGGTACCTGCTCTTCCCTGACCGCTCCTCATCACCCTGTGAGGATGTGGCACGAACCTATCCGGCCGGCAGCACCTCGGTGGTCCCTGGCAGAAGGCACCCCTCCCTCCAGCAAGATCCAGGGACTGAAATAAAGTTTTGTTTCAATTATCATGTCCATAACAGTGAGGGACAGAGGGAGCACAAAAAATCCTACCGGTTTCTGTGGCAACCAGGAGTAGTCTCCTTGGAGACAGTGCTCTCTCTGACAATCTCCAGTCCGGACCCTGGTGATACTTCAGTTCCCTCATACAGGGGCTTGATACGTTGGCCACGAAAAACATCTGAAAAGCCACAGGAGATCTGAAGAAGAGGTTGCAAACAGCAGGGTCCCTCAGCTGCGGAGCCCTCCCATCCCCATAACGCTTTTCCTCCTCTCTCTACCAGCTCCCCTTGCTCGCTGTCCCGTCATGCTCTGCAAAAACCAGAGTGCGGAGGAATTTCTGTAGTTTCACAGCTGGGGGAGCAGGACAGGGACCTGCCCTCTCTCAGCCGGTGACTCAGCAGCCAAGCCTGCACCACCACCAGCCCCTTGCTGCAGATGAGTGCTCTTCACCTACAGCCTCATCCCGCCTCGGGGGAGCCCCTGCCCCGTCCTCACCTCTCCAAGCTCCGACGGCGGATGATGGAGCGCTGTACACCCTCTCGCACAGTGGCTGGGGTGTTCCTGCACGGAGATCTTGCTGGGGCATCAAAGCAGCTCCTGCATTGTCTCATGCGGCAACTTAACATTGGGGTGCACAGGAGCCCACCACCCATCTGTGGAGCAGCCAGAGACTTCTCTACTCCGAGGTAGCTCATGGCACGGCATGGCACAAAGCCCTCCACGCTCACAACTGGAGAAAACCCTGGAAGGGGTGACCCAGAGAAACAGCATCTGGGCATGGTCCTGGGCAGGCTCCTCTTGCTGACCCCGCTCTGAGCGGGCGTCTTGGGCCAGGCGATCTCCAGAGGTGCTGCCAACCCCAGTCTTCCTCTGGCCTCCGCCCTGGGGACACCGCAGCTGCCTGGAGGGAGGCACCTCGGGGTGGGGGGAGGACTCCATGCCTCCCGTGTCCCGGGCCATGGAGCCCCACCAGCGCCACGCTCAGGCTGGGGCAGGAGAAGACATCCAGACACCGCGATCGCTCCAGTTTCAGCTATTCTGGTGCCATTTTGTGCCAGCGAGAGGAATCACTGGGCACCCGTAACCCTTTCTGAGTAGTCCCTTCTGATTGGCCCCGGGAGCCATCTTGCTCTGTGCTGGAGCCAATCAGAACGCAGCTGCCAGTCCCACAGGTGCCGCAGCATCAGCAGTCTCTCATTGGCCGTTTGGGTCTCTCCTGAGGGTTTGTTGGTGAAAGCTTGGCTCTGATTGGCTGCTCGAGTCCCTCCTGGACGCTCATTGGTTCTCACGACTGGTTCCTTGCTGGGCACTGCAGGGACAACGCCTGGTCTCATGGCTGTGCCCAGCGCCCCAGTCCGTGGGGGACTGGAGGCTCCGTCCCCACTCCTCCAGCCCCTGCCCATGGGGTGGAGGCAGCGCCACCGGGGCAGCCAGTTGTGCACGGGGCAGGGGGTCTCTGGTGGGGCCAGATCCCGAGGAGAGGGCAGAGCCTTCCCCCAGCTCGCTGCAGGGGTGCAAGCCCAGGGATGTCCATCCCCAAGGCGGGACCATCAGGTTTAGGACGCTGAGGATGTCCCTCAGCATCCTTCCTAGGGATCACCGTCTGCTGGAAATGGCCATCAAGGGCCCGGGCCAGGTTTTAAACACCAGTTCCCTGTCTTTCCTGCTGCATTCCGTGATCTGGAAGCGAGCCCCAGAGCCTGAGAAAACAAAGCAGCACAGGTGGCAAACAATTCCTGGCTGCAGTCCTGAGAACTTTAAACAATATCTTTGATTCCTTAGGAGAACAGTGGAAGGGAGCAGCTCCATCTGTGCAGCAGAGTGTGGAGCAGGTCATAAAGCACACGGGTAGGCAGAGACACTGGACAAACTCAGGGAAATGAGGATGAGGCATCGCTCGTGTTCCTTCCCTCCTTGTTGAATCTCCCTTTGTGGCACTAGGTCAATCA
>WHYT01016824.1:245663-267171 GCA_009806455.1 Tetrax tetrax
CCGCCCTGGGGACACCGCAGCTGCCTGGAGGGAGGCACCTCGGGGTGGGGGGAGGACTCCATGCCTCCCGTGTCCCGGGCCATGGAGCCCCACCAGCGCCACGCTCAGGCTGGGGCAGGAGAAGACATCCAGACACCGCGATCGCTCCAGTTTCAGCTATTCTGGTGCCATTTTGTGCCAGCGAGAGGAATCACTGGGCACCCGTAACCCTTTATGAGTAGTCCCTTCTGATTGGCCCCGGGAGCCATCTTGCTCTGTGCTGGAGCCAATCAGAACGCAGCTGCCAGTCCCACAGGTGCTGCAGCATCAGCAGTCTCTCATTGGCCGTTTGGGTCTCTCCTGAGGGTTTGTTGGTGAAAGCTTGGCTCTGATTGGCTGCTCGAGTCCCTCCTGGACGCTCATTGGTTCTCACGACTGGTTCCTTGCTGGGCACTGCAGGGACAACGCCTGGTCTCATGGCTGTGCCCAACGCCCCGGCTCACAGTGACCCAGTCCGTGGGGGACTGGAGGCTCCGTCCCCACTCCTCCAGCCCCTGCCCATGGGGTGGAGGCAGCGCCACCGGGGCAGCCAGTAGTGCACGGGGCAGGGGGTCTCTGGTGGGGCCAGATCCCGAGGAGAGGGCAGAGCCTTCCCCCAGCTCGCTGCAGGGGTGCAAGCCCAGGGATGTCCATCCCCAAGGCGGGACCATCAGGTTTAGGACGCTGAGGATGTCCCTCAGCATCCTTCCTAGGGATCACCGTCTGCTGGAAATGGCCATCAAGGGCCCGGGCCAGGTTTTAAACACCAGTTCCCTGTCTTTCCTGCTGCATTCCGTGATCTGGGAGCGAGCCCCAGAGCCTGAGAAAACAAAGCAGCACAGGTGGCAAACAATTCCTGGCTGCAGTCCTGAGAACTTTAAACAATATCTTTGATTCCTTAGGAGAACAGTGGAAGGGAGCAGCTCCACCTGTGCAGCAGAGCGTGGAGCAGGTCATAAAGCACACGGGTAGGCAGAGACACTGGACAAACTCAGGGAAATGAGGATGAGGCATCGCTCGTGTTCCTTCCCTCCTTGTTGAATCTCCCTTTGTGGCACTAGGTCAATCAGCACAGCACAAGAAAACAGAAAGGTCCTTTCCTTCTCCGTCATACCCGCACAGGGGATTTCCTGAGAAGCCCTGTCTTCGGCATTATCAGACTTGTACCAACTTAACCGGCGAGCATTTGTCACCATAAGGCCTTTCTGAAGCTTTTAATGCCACCAGCAGCACCAGCTCCAGAAAGGACCATGATGACCTCAATCTTTAGAGAGCACTTCACTGCCCAAATCGCTCCGACTCTTCCACGTAACGCACCGCTGAACCACACGCCGTGGATCCCCTGCTAGTCAGAGCACGGCCAGCGAGTTCCCCATGTCTGAAGACATTTCTTCACGAGAAGGTCCTGGCACTTTTTTCTCTCCATTCATGTAAACTAGCATGTTCTGATATTTTCTTCTACAGCCATCCCCATTTGAAGGACCTCATCTAACTTCTTCGCTGCCAAGAGTCTGGCCCAGGAAGGCTCTAGGTGCCTCTGCAGGGAACAGCAATTCCCGGGATTCCTCTCACGGCTCTTTACCGCTTATCTTCCCCGAGTGCTCTTGTTGTACTCCATTGTTTGTTGATTTCAGCCCCTTTGGCAGGCAACCATCTTTTGTGTACTTAAACATTTGAAAGTTTGTTGTTATGCCTTTAGCGAGTTCTTTCTGAAAAAAAAATCTGGCTCGCCTCACTGCAATTTTACATTTCACTTGCCTGGGTTTACACTCTTCGCCTTGTTTGGACACGGCTGTGGCTTATTCAAAGATATTACTTTACCTCCAAGACACTCTCGCACTTGATTTTTAAAGACATTTGCTATAATACTGCTGGAATCAATTTGGACAGACTGTGTGTTTTTACTCTGTGCCTCCAGTATCATAATTTACATGACATTCAACATTTTTGGTCGCTACTTTTACTTTCTTAATTTCCTCATTTTCTTGGTTTCTTCATTTGAATACTGTCCCTCTTTTTGCACATACCTGTTGCTGCAGGTTTTACGCTGCGGATTTTCCTGTCCAAGACATCATTACGGTTATCAGAATAACATTTTGGACCGTTTTTTTTTGTCCTGCTTGTAGAGCTATAACGGATACACTAAGACTGGGATGGAGAAAGTGTGTGTGGGAATGGCTGAGACGGAAAGCACCAGAAGAAACCCTAAAGAGGAAATTATGAGAATGACCTGCACTGATAACCAGGGCCACAATCAACATCAGGCAGATGCTGAGGAATCTGGTGTTTGCATCGGTGCAGATGGCTCCGCTTTGATAAGGCCGGGGTGTAGCTGACTCACCAGCAGAAGACTTGTGCTTCGATAGCAGGAGGATGGCAAAGAGATACAAGCACATCCCTGACATCTTCCTCCTCCCCAACACCGGGATGGCACCTGGAAAGACACCCACAACAAGGAAGCCCAGACAAAGGACAACAACCCTGCCTGAGCCTCTTGGAGGGTGACGTGAGCAAGGATCAGAGGCTAAAGATGCTGCCCTGAAGATGGTTGGTTCCTAAAGGTTATAAAAGACCTGTTGTCACCAGTTTGCTGTAGCAAATAAAGATGAGCCCATGAAACACAGTGAAGACCTATCTGCTAGCATCCCTCGGTGCTGGGCACTGGTGACCTGGTCAGACCCCTTGAGCATGGGGATGAGTGAAATTGAAGACAGGCAATGTGAGAGACTTGTCCACTTGTGACCATGTCACCCTGCAGGGAAAGAGATCACCCACAGACTCAGAGTACCCCGCACTGCACCGTGGGTCGGGTTGTTGTCCTCCTCCTGCCACCCCATCCCGACCGCATTCCTGCGAGCTGACTCACGGGTTTACAGATACCACCTACGCCTGCCCAGCAATCTGGGAGGGCTCAGCTCCTCCTCCCAGCACAGCAGGTTGGCAGGACTCTGCCACCCAAGGTCAGACAGGTGTTTGGGACTGGGCAAAAGGGGAGGGAGAATAGGGGGTACCATCACAGGCCCAGGCTTGGAGCTACAGTAGATGCATCTTGCAGGGCTCCTTGGAACACAGGTTCCTCCTCTGTGTTCCACCGCTCTTCCCACTCACAGCTCCCCGGGGTTTATCTGGGATGCTGTGTGTGGAGCCTTTGGGTGTTGTGCCACTGAGCTGGCCATGGGCTGGCTGGGCACACAGCTACTGAGACCTTGTCCCCCTGCAGTGACTGGTCAGCGTGAGCCCATCCAGATGTCCCAGGCTCAGTGTCCCTCCAAAGCAGATTCCAGAAACACTGAGTGGCTGGCACTCAGCAGTTAATGCTCTTTGTCGCTTTTCAGTCATGGAGCGGGAAAAGACCAGGAGGTGTAGCAGGGTCCATCCATCCTCCAAGCCAAGGTCAGAAAACTTCAGTATCCTCAAATGAAGGATAGGGAGAAAAGTGAGAAAGTTGTGACAGGGAAAAGAGAAAAGTCATTTCAGCAAATAGAGGGCCATTTAAACAAGGCTCATAAAAAGAGATGCCCAAAGAGATGCACCTTAGGATTAGGGACCAGAGATATCTCTGCCAGCAACAGTGGAGATGAGATGGGCAGAGAAAGGTGTCACAGACTAGAAACCATCTGTCATAGCTCAGCCCCAGTCGGGACCAGACTACGCAGTCTCTCTCTCTCTCTCACTCCCCCCCACCCTCCAGTGGGACAGAAGGGAAAATTGGTAAACCAAAAAAACCCCAGCAAAAACATGTGGGTTGAAATTGAACAAAAAGTAAACTTAACAGCAATAACAGAAGAAAACAAAACAGCGATGGAATACAAATACAGTGTAATGGCTCACAACAAACCTCCACACCTGGTTCTTTCTTCCAAGTAGCAGCAGGCTCCCCCAGCACCCTCCTCACACTGAGCACCATGTCAGATAGGATGGAACAGCCCTTTGGGTAATTTGGGTAAATTAACCCCAGTTGTTAGCTAATTAGTTAATTATCCCAGCTGGGTGCCCCAGCCATAGGAGCTACCAGCTCCAGTTCTCCACCAGCTCAGGTGAATGTTAACTCTATCCTAGCCAGAACCAGGACATCATCCTGGACAGTGGAAATAGCAGACCTGTCCCCAAGTCCCGGGGAACTATTTGGGACCAAAACTCTACCAGTGAACCACTGGCCTAGCCAGGGCCGCACCACTGAGAGTGGTGGTGGAGAGTGGAGCAGAAACAGGAGAAGCAATGAGTTTTTTCTGAGCACGTAACAAAACTCAGTGCCAGACCTCAGTGACAGGGGATTTCTATTTTAAACAAAACTGACTCAGTCTCTCACACTTCTTGCCGGTCTCTCTCACCCTCATCACCGCCCCCACCCCGATGTGTTTGCACAAGGGGTATGGCCAGGTCTTCGGGCTGAGACACAGAGGACGGGGTGCCAAGCCAAGTCCTCTCTGCATGGGATCCTCTCAACTCACAATAACGAACCAGTTTTGGAGTAGGTTTTGGACAGGCAACAACAGTTATTATTGCAGGATCTTCCACCTCCAAAACTTGCTCACTTCACTCTCCACGAGACTCAGGCAAAGCTGCTGCTTTTTGTCTGTTCATCCTCATTTTGGGTGTCTTTTTTGGCTGCTGCCTGTCAAAGTGTTGGGATAGGAGGAAGACGCAGGGTATCTGCTGGCATCATCCTCCTGTTACAAGAGTGCAGGTGTCCTGGGCTCCGTATGGACACAGCATTTCTCAGTGCTTATCAGTTTGCCTATGGTCGCTTCCACTGCTGGTTATTGCCCATTTGCATGATCTCTGGTGGGGTTTTTTGGGTTATTTCACCTTGGGATGCTTCCATCCATGATTTGGACAATTTTATCATTTTAGTCTGCACAGTCTACACTATGATCCCACCAAGATCCTTGCTTTGTGCTCACCAGTTCTCTGTTCAACCCCACTAAAACCCATCTGAATAGTCTTGCTATTTGATAAAGGAGCATTTGTGTTACTGCAAGGCTGAAGAAGACCACAAAACCTGGCACATTTAAGAGGGCTAGATCTGGTGCAAGGGTTTCTTGAGTGCCCAGGAAATTAGCAAAAAGAAATCTTCCAGTGAAGTTTGGTAGTTTGGGTTGAAGAGATGGGAGCTGGTTTGAGCAGTGGAGTTTTAAGATCTTTCTCAGGGCAATTCTAGATTAAAAGGTAATTTGAACAATGTCCCTCCTTACTTCTTTTGGAAAACATCCTATTAAGATCTTCCAACTGCTTTCCTCAACACGTTATTTCTAAACCCAGCACATGTGATGCAATCAGCTGCTGCCCTGTCCCAGAGAAGACAGAGCCCCATGTGCCCCATGTGAAGGGGAAGGACATCCTCACACGCAGCTTTTCCCACAAGTGTCTGACCAGTTGAGGCCACTCTCCATGGGCAGCGTTACCACCTGCCTGGCCGCCTGCCCCTCCACCAGCCCCGGAGCCTGGCACGGCGCTAGCTCAAATACCGGCCCGCGGTAGCTTATCTGCCAGTCTGCAGCCGGTGCTGGGAGTGAGGAGACAGCCCCAGATACTCCCACATCTCATGGGTTTTCTACACACACAACCATGAGCTTGCAGGAGCCCCGGCACGTGGGGCAGGAATACCCTGTCTGTGCCCCCCCCACCCCCGGCTCTGCTCGGCACTGGCTCTCTGCTTCCCGCTCCCTTTGTTGGGGGCTCACTCAGCACCCCTCAGATAAAGGGATGTCAGGTCTTGAGGTGCTGGAAGTCCTGCGGTGCTTTGCCACCTACAATGTTCATGGGGTATCATCATCTGCATCCCACTCTCTCTCTCACCCCCCTTTGCATTCTGCTGGCAGCCCCAGGATTGCTGTCATACAGTGAGATTAAAAAAAAAAAAAAGTTTTATTTTCTGAGCATCCCAGCAAGGAGGGAGAGATCTGCCAGGCTGAGACCTGCTGAGCTCACCTGCATGGCCATGACCAGGACAACAGGCTTAAGACAGCCTTGTAGGAGCAAGGGACCATCTGCCCCATATGAAGAGTCCCCAGGAGTGTGCTGGGGTTGTGGCCAGTCCTGGACCTCTGTGCTCCAGCATACAGTCCAGCTTTTCACCTCTCTCGTGCTGGGGTAATTGCAGCCCAGGTGGTTGGTGACAGGAAACACCAATGTCCTCCTCCTGCAGACCACGGTGTGTAACTCTTCTCCTGCAGTTTGGAGATGGAGATGTCAGGTGTTTCAGAAACAGCACCTCTACTTTTAGGCCAATGGGCCTAAAGCTGCTCAGCACCAGTGGCTGGGATCCCCATGGGACACATGCCTGGGCACGCTACCCTTCAGCCTGAACGTGCCCTCTCTGCCCGTTCAGCACCTAGCAGCAGCCACCCTGTCTGCAAGGGCTCCCCAGCAACAGTAGAAGCCAAGACGTGTCCCCAGGGACTCCTTCTCCCTCTGTCCTGGATGTCCCTGCAGCATCCCACTGCTGCTTCTGCAACCCCCAGCCTAGGGGCTCCAGAATCCCATGGCCTGGTGCTGTGGCCCTGGGGACCCCAGCACTCCACTGCTCACAAGGATGCTCCAGGCCTGGCTCTGTTCCCACATGGTGCATCTGACGCAGTGGAGCAGGCAGGGAAGTTCCCAGCGTGATGATCAGGCCGTGGCAGGCAGCAGGCCATGCCCCTGGCCATAGTGTCAGGGTCAGCGACAGAGGGGTGAGGAGTCTGCCTCAGGCATGAGCCCTAGACAGCCCCAGAAGGGTTCCTTGGAGCTCCATAGCTTCTCCCAGTACACAATGACCCAAATCCTGGCTAACTTGTGACATCTGCCAGCTGGTCTGTCTTACTAGCTCTTCAGCAATTGCCCAAAGCTGTGAGAAGCAGAAAGCTAACCCCCACCTGCAGTCACGAGTGCCATCGCCACCAATTACTGCTGCATCACCACCTCCTCGTGCTCGTGAGCCAGCTGGCCTCACGTCACCCGTCGCGCTGCCACACCTGGCAGATACCAGTGGGGTACGGCTGTGTCACCTGGTGACTCAGGGCCAGCGGCTTCGGTGCGAAGCTGGAGGCACTGACCTGAATCTAGAGGAGAATATCTTGCAGGCTGCTGGCTCCAGCCTTATTGCAGCGCTGAGAAGCTCCAGCCCTCCGTGGGCTGCTGGCTGGCGGCCGTGTGGGTCAGTGTCTCAGCGCTGAACAACTCACCGCGTGGGACTGAGTCACAGGGAGAGCGGGGAAAACTGCACAGGGAGCCTGGGGTTTTCTCCATCACTGGGGAGAGGACAACCTCTCCCTCTTGCTGGCACCTCTGACCTGCAGGCGACAGGGCCTGGAGCCTGGGATGGACGGTGCCGGTGGCCTCAGGAATGCCGCTTGCACCTCTGTGCTCGTGGCTGGCCTTGCTGATGCTGCGGGGTGGAGCAGCTCGGGCATCAATGGAGCCTATTTCACCCACCCGTGGCTGTAACACGGGTATCCCAAGATACAGGGAGTCCTGTCCCTCCTCAGCTTGGCAGGGAGGTTTTTCCCTCCCTGTGTCATCCATCGTCCTCCAAGGTGGCACCACAGCTCTGGAAAACAGGACTTGCAAGGCAAAGGCTTAGGAGGTTCCCTTCCTGCGCTCTGCCCTCTCCAGACCCTGGTCTGTAGACACCAGAGCATGCGGTACTGATCTTGTCCTGCACACCCCATCATCAGGCCAGCCCTGGCCACACGGCATCAGCACGACGCCAGCACCACGGTGCCCAGCACTGCGGTGGGCACAGGCACCAATCCTGCACGGCAGAGCACAGACAGATGCCTCTCTCCCCCCACCAGCTCCTACCTCCCAGGACCCTGGGCACAATCTTATCCTCCACTTCCTTGGCCACAGCAATGAGGATGTGACCAGCTCCAAGGGACACCACTGGTTCTTGGGGTCTTGGTGTGGCCCTGCCTGAATACAGCTCCAGCAAAGGCTCCCTGGCTCCAGAAAGGGGGGTCTGTCAGGAGAGTGTGTCTGTCTGGCAGGGGTACAGCCCACCCAGATGTATGGACCGGCTGCGGGCAGCGAGAGCTGCCCTGGGGACACAGCCGTGCCCCGTGACCAGGACATCTCCAGGGTGGAGGACAGGTATCAGGACAGTCTGCTGAGATGGTGGCCTGGGATAGAGCACAGAGAGCCCCTGGCCCTATTGGGGCTTGGAGAAGGGAGGGCAGATGCAGGGGGCTTGGGCACAGGGTCCCCAGCCCCAGCTCTTATTTGCATGTGCGCAGAGGCGGGAATTTCCCCATTTTTTTTCCGTCAGCAAGCAGCCGAACTTTCTGCACGGTGACCTTCGTCCCCACCCAGGGTGGGGCACCCACGGCAGCTGCCAAATGTCACCACGGTGCCCCACTCCCCACTGGCGAGCTGGGGACCAGTCCCTCTGTGTGGGGGGACAGCAGTGCTGCCTGGGCTGTGGGCACGCAGAGGGGGCAAAGGCGAGGGGTCTGGACCCTGCCCCCAGCACCCATGCGCTGCTGGCTTGGTACACAAGCAGCCCGCACAGCATGTCCCGTGGGGTGGGCAGGGTCCCCCGGTCCCTAGCCATCCCCAGGCACCGGTGGGATGGGTGCCCAGGGTGTCCCCCCCACCCACCGTGCTGCCAGCCCCGGGGGCTGACACCTCGCCCCGCAGGAAGGGGCCATCAGTGGCACCGGCTCTGTGGTGGCCGCTGGCGGAGGTAGGCACGAAGGGGCATTTCTGGGGGTGCTCAGCACCTCACAGCATCAGGCCCTGGCCGCTGTGATGGCTGCAGAAAGGGCAGCACCCAGTCAGGACGGTGAGGGCCAGCTGCCTGGTTTGAAGGCAAACTGGGGAGGGACGAGGAGAGGCCACTCAGGAGACCCAGTCTGGATGTGGGGAGGGGTGGGGGTCTCTGAATGGCACCCCTGCAGCATGGAAACCTGTGCCCATCTCCCCCCAGGAGCTCGCAGCCTGCGCCCGAGCTGTCCCGGGATGCACCGCAGCCTCTCACACAGCTCCCGGCCCGCCTGTGCCCAGCGCTGGGCGCAGACCCCCTCCCGCAGGGGCTGTGACACCGGACCACCCTGCTGCCAGCCTTGGAGCCCAGCAGCCCTCGGGGAGGGCCCGTGGTCCCCAACAGCCCACCTGAGCACACACTGCCCTGGTGCCGGCTCCCTCCTCGCTGCTTCCCAAGGAGACAAAGCAGGATATTCCCGGTAATCACCCCGACCTTGGCTCTGAGACCTTGAAGAGTCCGGACAGCGGACGGACGGGGGCCGGCGCTGTGCCTCACTCGGGACCGCTCGCCCTCCGTCCTCCTGCAGCCGGTTATTTTCCACCCGTGTTTCCCCAGCGCCCGTGGGTGGCAGTGGCAGGTCGCCCAATCTGCCTCTCCCTCTGCCGACAAAAGCGGGGATGGCAGCCCCGACACGAGTCACCCAGGCAGGCTCCCTGCCCCCCAAAAGCTCCCCCAGACCTTTCTCCTGCTCCTCTGGAACCTACAGCCCGCGGGGGCTCAGCCGCTGCGCTGCGGGAGCTGGGATTCCCTGAGAGCAGGCAGGGATGTGCGACACCCCGAAAGCGATGCCAGGAAACGGGGGGTGAGCAGCCCCTAATGCTGCAGCACGGCGGTTGTCACCAGTGCTCGGGCCGACGTCCCCCAAGACTGCGAGCGGATGCTGGAGTAGTCCCCGTCCAACTGCCACCCCAAACTCCCACCAGCCGTGAAGCCCCCAGCCGTGGCGTGTGACAGCCAGAGCAGGGGGACGCAGCGGCGAGCGAGCACGGGGTTTACCCCAGCGCAGGGAAAGACAGAAGAGTTGTTCCTAGAGCTGGAGGGACTGACCTGAGGCAAAAGGAGAAACCAAATACCTCATCCCTCCAAAAAAAAAAAGTGGCAGACTTGAAGATGGTTTGTTTTCTACATTAAACGTACGAATGTTTTTCGTTCGAGTTGCACTTTTGCATTTGTGAGTCCTCATGCATTTACAGGGAACTTGGGGGTGAATCGCCAAGTTCAACCCAACAAAGGGGCCAAGCTCAGGCCTCACGCTGCTTCCAGACCATCGCTTGCTTTATTCCACGGGAAAACACTGCCTTTGCCCTAAGCTGAACTTGCCCTGGTTCTCAGTTCCTCCTGCGAACACAACGTGACCGCCCTGCTGCGAACAGAAATGCAGCCCCTGCTCGCATGAGCTGATAATGCCTCCCCACGGCACCGACCCGCGGCCCACGGACCGCTGGACGTCCCCGCCGTGGCCCCTGAGGAAGCCCCGGGAACTCGCCTCCTCCTGTGGCTCAAGGAAAATCCCTCCGTCATTTTGCTTTCCCCACTGCGGGACGGGGTTGAACATTCAGGAAACTGCCAGCGGGAAACAGAGCCAGCGTCCCTGCGGCCGGGAAGGCCACGGGCTGCGGATTTGCTCCAGCAGTGCCGGCAGCAGCGAGCTCAGCGCCCTGCGGCCGCCGTCGGACGGGAGAGCTCTGTGAAGGTGGGAGCCAGGGAGCTGCAGACTCCAAAGCCTTTCACAGCTCCTGCGTGCAGCTGGCCGGCACCGCGGTGTGCTGGGAACAGCTGGCCAAACATTGCAGGCTGCTCCATCCCCAAAAAACCCAAATTCTGGGTTGAACCATCGCATACCCTCCCTGCAGGAGACAGCAGCTTGCAGGATCGGTGCCATCAAGGCACTCGTGGGAACTCCGGGAGCCGCCGTGAAGCGCGGAGTGAGGCAGACTCACCCCAGCACACGGGGAGTTAATTTTGAAACACGGGAACCAGGGTGGGCACAGCTGGGAAGACAGGAGAGGAGGGAGAAAAAGAGGGTTTGTCAGTGGGGAGCCTCATCATCTTGTCCCAGGGCGTGAAAACCACATGGGAGCATCTTCACCCCGGACGAGGGGTCACAGCGGCGGGGGGCAGCGCTTGGCCCGTGCCCACCTCCCGCAGCCCAGCTTTCAGCGCAGCAGCTGCCTGAGCACTGGCTTTGCCCGCACCGGCCGTCTGTGTTTGCCGTGTCCCCTCCCTGCCCTCTCCCCCCTTTCCAGGGAACCGCAGATCGCTAACAGCACAGGGCAAACAGGCGTGTACCAGCCCTGGTACTGCTTCGCTCCCGTGCAGCCCGGACTGTTTGGTGGAAACAAAAGCGAGTCGTTCTTCTCCTCTCCTTGGGTATCTGGGTGGCATCTGCCCCCAGCCTCTCTAGCAGCAGGGGACCTGTGATGGGATGCAGGGTGGGGGGCACCCGTGGTGGTGGGGGTCTGGAGCAGCTCGCACATCCATGTCCGTAAGGCAGCCAGGGCAGAGCCACTTCTGTGTTTTCAACAACGGAGAAAAAATGGGGGTGAAACAGAGTCTGAGTGCCCCTGCTCTCAGTCACCTCAGGGGCTCTCGGCCACTCGCAGGGCTCTGGAAGAGCTGAGCTGTGCTGGATCTCAGCTCACTGCCGGGGTCTGACAAGGGACGCGCTCCTGCTGAGGGCAGGGGCTGAGGCGGGTGGCCACGGATCTCCCTTGGGGAGGATGCTCTGCAGCACGATGGCTCGGCAGAGCCCAGGCGTGCTGAGCTGGAGGTGCAGAGCAGCAGGAGTGGGCCTGCGCGGAGAGGAGCAGGGCTGCCAGAGGTCACGGACGAGAGCTGAGGTGCCGGGGTGCTGGGGCGGTGCACGCCACGGGGAGCAGGGCAGAGCATCCCTCCCACCATGCCGCTCTGCCAGCCTGCCTGCAAACTCCGCTCAGTGCTGTCACCTCCCAGCAAAAATGCTCCTTCTCCCCAGAACTCACAGGGCCAGGGAACGATGTCACATAAACAGGGACACAGCTCACCCCGCTGGGCTCCTTCCTGAGCGTGATGCTGGAGCAGGAGTGGGAGGAGGCTGGGGCTTCCTGCAGAGGCAGGAAAGGAGCCGGAGAAACTCGTCAACGGACATGGAGGGTCCCAGGCGCTGCTGGCTCGTACACCCTGGTGTCCTGGTGCTGGTGCCCCCGCCGTCCCCTCCCGCCGGGGAGAGACGGTCCAGGTGTGGGATCAGACACAGCACCTCCCTCCTGTCCCCCTGTGCCCCTCCCGAACCAGCCCCGTGTCCGGGGAGCCATGGTGGGTACGTGGACACGGCGGGTGGGAGGTGAAGCATTTGCTGGGTGGCTTCGTGACGGCCCTTGGCTGCAGGAAAGCTGTCTTGCTCCAAAGGGACAGCTTCAAAAAGGCCCAAAATGGGGAAGGCATTTGGTGTGGTGCAATGCAGACTCAGAAACACGTCTGACTTTGGCCCTTTTCTATCACATAATTTTGAAATTGTTACTGAGGGGGCTGTCCCTGTGGGCCCCAGGGTGGGAAGGCACAGATCTTAGGTGGGATTTGATTTTTATGCGGACTTGTCCAATGAATAAACTATCTAGAAGAGGGGATTTAGGAAGAAACCTCCCCTGGGTCGCAGTGGAAAGCTCTGACTCTGATAAAGGACCTCCAAGGAGACGTCTGCGAAACCCAGGCGCACGCTCATCTCCTGAGAAACGGTCTCAACCCGTCTGTGAATCTGGGCTGGAGAAGAAAAACATGCAGTTCCCAAATAGGCTCCGGGGCTGCCGTCTGGCTCCTGGTTTGGGGACAGCCAGGGTCCAAAGCTGGCTGGGAGCTGCCGGCCAGAGAGGGGAAGGAAGAGGAGCATGGCGGAGGGGCTGCTTGGGCAGCCATCCCCTGGGCGACAGCGCCCGCCGAGGTGGCTCTCATGCCGCCGAAGTGTCACCTTGCCCCAGTGAACCTTTGGTGTTGTCTTCAGGCAGCTCCGTGACACACCCAGCCATTGTGCAACGGCCGTGAAATAAAACTAAAAATAGCTCCCTCTCCTTACGGGAGAGCACCTGGCCACCTTGCTGGGCAGGGAGGGTGCTGGGTGCCAGCACCCTGCCAGGAGCCGCATCCGTCCCGGCAGGCGAGGAGCGCACTGAGGGCTCCCTCCTCCGAGCCGATGTGGGCAATGGCATTGCTCCCCGAGCCTCTCGTTGGGACTGGTGCCACTGTGTCTCCTACCTGGCCTCCGCAGAGGGAGCTGGGACCAGCACCGGGGTTTCGCTGGGGAGCGCGTTCACTTTACCCGCCCGTCACTTGAGCAGAGCGAGTTAAAACGCTGACAGTGCTTGGCTGGCCAGCTTGTCCACGCTCTGGCACCCCACATCTGAGCGCAGCGCTGTGCCCCCGTGCAAACCGTGTCTAGCATCCCACTTTCACATCTAAGCTCTTTAGGGGTTTGCAATCCAGTAAGGAGAGGGCTTGGCTGGTTTTTTATGCAGGATGTCGGGCCACGGCCAGAGCGGTCATGGACCCTGGGGCTGCCAGGCTGCTGGGGTGCCCGCAACTGCCGTGGCCTCTGCTGAGCAGCGAAGGCATCGCTCCAGCGCGGGAGGGATGAAGGGCTTGCGCTTGGCTGAGCCAAAGGATTTGGGAGCAGAGGCTCCTCCTGCCTCACCATGGGGAGGATGTGGGACAACGGGAGCCTCTGCCAGCCCAGCTGCGGTGGCCGAGCACCGAGGGCCAGCTGAGTACGACGTGGTTTTGAGCAGAGCAGGAGCATCCCACCGCTGAAACCCATGCCGGCACCTCCTGCTAGCTGTGCTCACACGCTCACCTGGCAGGGGAGGCCTCTGACCTCTGGGGCTCAGTTTCCCTGCTCTGGCTCCAGTGGCATTGCCTGTCCCAGCTCCCAGTGACGCAGCGAGGGGCCCACGTCCCCCTCAATGCTCTGGGACGTCAGCCCAGAGGCCCTTCTGGCTCAGGGAAGAGCCAAGACAGTGCCAGACAGAGAGGGCAGTGGGGTCTCGGCCGGGGGGGAGCTGGTGTTTGCTGGCTGCAATGGGGTGAGACGTCCCGACCCCTGCCACTGCCCAGGAGAGGGACAGGCTCCGTGAGCCCGCCCAGGTCTGGGGCAGCCCCACCGCTTCAAGCCTGGCGTGCATCCCCGTGGGCTGCCTACGTGCCACAGGGCATGTCCCCAGAGGGGACCCTCGTCCCTCTTGTCCCGCGGTCGTGGGGAAGAGGTGACAGCACAGGGAGAGAGAACAGGTATGGGACAGGAGACTGCGGCAGAGGAGGGGTGGTGGGTATGGCAGGGGCAATGGAAATAGGGAGAGATGCTGGGTGTGGGGAGCAGTCAAAGGTACAGAGGATCAGGGACTTCGGTTGTGTTCAAACCCCTGTCCCGGGGGGAAGTCAGTAGGAAAAGGAACAACAAACCTTGGGAGACCTGAGCCAGCACATCTGACAGCCTGATGTGGCCAGGAGCATCGCCTGGGGCCCGCCAGTGATTCCTCTCGGCCTCCTGACCAGGGCGGCCCGTCACCCCTCCAGCCCCGGAGAGGGGGTCTGGCTGTTTGGGGGTGTCCTGGGTCCAGGCTGAGTGTGGCAGGGGCCCTGCCATGCTGCCTGCTGAGGGGAGGGGGGAAATCTGGAGTGGGAAGAGCTCAGCTCAGCAGCCTGTCCCCAGTGCCAAGCCATGGGCGTCCTTCGTCTGCCTTGTTCTGGGAGGATGCTGGGGAGCTCTTGGGGGTCGTTGCTGGGGGATGCTGGGCTGCCCAGCCTGGGTGCTGGCGCATCTCCGCAGCGCTTGGCAGCGGGTGGGTGACCAGCAGAGGGCCCGGCTCTGCCTCTCCCCAGCGCTGTTTTATTCTCCCCAGAGCTCTCGGAGAGCCCAGAGCAGCGGCTGGAGCCGGACAGACCGGCTGCTCCTCCGCATCGCTCCGCCGCTGCCCGCAGCCCCGGGATCCCTGCGATCGGGGCTGCTCTGTCACCCGTCACACGCTTTCTCCAAAGAATCCGGAGGGGACCATGCCTTCTCCGCCATCGTTTGTCCTCCTGCTGATGATGCTGCTGGTGCCGGGGGCTGCGGCGATGGAAGGCAGGGCTGGGCGGCTCTGGGAAGGCAGCACCCACCACGGCCAGGGTGCAGATGGAGGTAGGACTCTGCCGACGGTTTCCCAGGACAGTCCAGAGGTCCAGGTGATGAAGGAGAGACTGCGCCGAGGGACGGAGGAGGACTCCAAGTCGGTGCAGCAGTACGTGCCGGGGGTGCGGGTGGAGTTCCCGCGGCCCCTCAACTCCGCCAGCCTGCACCCAACCAAGGCCCTGCTGCCATCCAGCACGGACCCATCTGAGCAGCAACAAGGGGTCCCCACGGATGGGGAGGGGGCACAGCCCCGAGCCAACCTAACCACTGTGTCCGACAAGCGGTTGCAAATCCAAAACCCCTTGTACCCGGTGACGGAGAACTCCTACAGCGCCTATGCTGTGATGTTCCTGTCCCTCATCGTCTTCGCAGTGGGCATCATCGGGAACCTCTCCGTGATGTGCATCGTGTGGCACAACTACTACATGAAGAGTGCCTGGAACTCCATCCTGGCCAGCTTGGCTTTCTGGGACTTCCTTATCCTCTTCTTCTGCCTGCCTGTGGTCATCTTCAACGAGATCACCAAGAAGAGACTGCTTGGGGACGTGTCCTGTCGCATCGTGCCCTTCATGGAGGTAAGGGACTGCAGGGGCCCTGGAAGGCTCAAGGACTTGGCTCCTATCTACCTTATTACTTTGCCTGTGGCCTGGCACAAGGGCTGTGTGTGCAGGAGACCCCCATTTTGGGGCATAGAAAGGAGCCGAGGGATGGTCCCAATATTGACCTTCCCATTGCCTCTGCCCTCGGCCATTCCTCAGGCTCTGCAGCCAGCACCAACACTGCCAGGGCTGGGAAGAGCCCGTGAAACCTTTCTTTGTCCAGCCCGCATGGGGACTTCTGTCCATGAGGTCCCTCTGTCTGTCTGTCCCTGTCCCAGCCCGACACCTCCCAGGCCATGGGCTCAGCCCCACAGCATGGGGAGCTGCTGACAGCCCCATGGGGTGGGAGAGCCCAGGGGTTACCTATGGGAACTTGAGATCTTTGCTTCTCCTCAAGCCTCACACGCGATGTGTTGGCCATGTTTGGGGTGAGCTGGGATCCCACTGAGAAGGCTACAGGGACTGTGGTGACACAGAAGGCAGAATGAGCAAAAACACCCCAGGTTTTGCATGGTCCCGCTCTTGCATTGAAATCAAACCCACACTGAGGGGCATCTCCCATCCTGCAGGGACGTCTGGGCTCAGGCTGCTCCCCTCCATGTCCACATACAATAGGCAGACCCAGCCTGCTTGTGCATCTTGTCTGGGGCTCCAAAGCCGGGTTTATCAAAGAACAGTGCGAACACAAGGTTGGAAGGGATCAGAGACAGTGTCAGGTCCCTGGAGACCATCTCAGCCTTGGTCAGGCCAGACAGAGTTCAAATCCTGCCCATCCCATCAAGCTCCTCCTCCCATGGTCAATGCCCCTGACACAACGTACAAAAACCAGCTTGCTGTCCCCAAATCTGATCAGGTTGTGTGGGACCACCAACACCCCTCAGCACTCAGGTCCAGGCCAGCCCTGCCTGCCCTGGGGCTGCCACCATGCTGAGCTGGGAACTGGCCTTCTGCTGTCACCAGATGTGTCTGTGCCCATCACCAGGACTCGAGGCTGCTCAGAGAAACAACAGCTGGAGAGGGCAGAGAGCAGGCCTTGGCACTCAGATGGGGAAAGCACATCATTGTAAGGAGTTCAGTCCTTACAGGCACGAAAATGGCCCCAGGACATTGACGTCCCCCCTCCCCAACATGTGCCTCCCTGCTCCAGCTTCTGCTGGAGAGTGGGACCCACGGGGCTCTCGGGTGCAGGACCTGGCTGCATCCCGTTCCCTGGGCGGCTGGATTAGCCACAGCGGCTGCAGGCTGGGGTGACTCCAGCACGGGCTTGGGGGTGAGATGTGGGTCTGGATGGGCTGGCACAGCCCCCACTGCCAGGGCTGTGAGGTGAGGGGGTCTGAGGCCACTGCTGCCACCAGCTGTCCTGCTGCTCCGTGTCCCGCTGGCACTGTGACAGTCGGCTCCCTGGTGTCAGTGGCTTTGCACAGGGTCTGCAGAGGCACAGGGGGTCCCTGGACGTTCACGTATGGCTCAGCTGTGCGCACCCCAGCAGGGGACCCTGGTGATGCCACTGGGTCCTTTGGGCGCAGGCGTGGGGTGATGGACCTGCACCCTGGGTGTCCTGCCAGGCACAGCCCCAAACCTGCTAATTAGAGCCCAGATGAGGAGGAGGTGTTTGCTGTAGGAGGTGGGCAGCTCCTACCCCCCCACCCCGCCCTCCCCCCAGCCTGGGTGGGAGGGCATGGCCAGACCAGAGCTGCAAAGAATCAGCAACGAGGGGGAAACTGGTCTGCAGCCCGGCAGTTGATGTCCAGCCTTTCTATGTGGGACTGTGCGAGCTGGATGATCCCAGCAAGGAGCAAACCTTCTGTCCTCTGCTCTGTGGCTACTCAAATGCTCTGGGGAAGGGGGCACAAAGCCACATTTTCTGGAGCAGAGTTGGCTACAAGGGCTCCTGGTGACAGGCAACGTGCAGGGATGTGTCTGGGGTGCTCAGCGGCACCAGCTGCATCCCTGCCGGAGCACTGGGGAAGGATGCTCTGCCGTGTCTGAATCCCACCCGCGTCTGAGCCCTGGAGGTTTCCTGAGCACTGGGAAGGTCCTTCAGTACTGGGTGACGCTTGATGGTTTTGTGAGGCCAGGAACGGCCCCGGGGCTGGGGGGCACCAGCGTGTGACCCGGCCGTGTTCCCGGCCGAGGGCTGTGGGACTTGGCTCCCAGCAAAGCTGCAGCTCCGGGGCTGGGACCGTGAATGCTGATTGTGACCCCGGGGGCCTTGCCAGCCCTCGCAGAGCCACTGCGATTCCTCTGCCTCCTCTGGCCTCTTCCCTTTGGCAAACAGGATGTTTTTCCTGCCATTCTCAATGCAGCGGAAATTGCCCCAAGCTGGTTTGTGACAAGGACGCCTTCAACTCCTTTGGCCTGTCCGGGAAGCGGGCAGCAGCTCTGCAGAGCAGGGCAGGGACAAGCCGGCCTGGGCAGCTGGGGGACCCTGGGAAGGTGCTGCTGGGTGTGATGGTCCCTGCTTTTCCTCTCCAAGAGCCATCCAGCCTGAGGGACAATCCTGCTATTCCCACTCTGGCTGGATGGACAGACAGACATCCAGCAAAGCCTCTCCCTTCCACAGAAAAGGGAGCTGGGCAGGGACAAACGGGTCAAGGGACGTTTTTATCCACTGCCCTTTAAGGAATCACAGAATCACAGAGTGGTTTGGGTGGGAAGGGACCATTAAAACCCATCCAGTCCAACCCCCCTGCCAGGAGCAGGGACATCTCCAACCAGATCAGGTTGCTCAGAGCCCCGGCCAACCTGGCCTGGAATGTTTCCAGGGATGAGGCATCCACCGCCTCTCTGGGCAACCTGGGCCAGTGTTCCACCACCCTCAGTGTGAAAAACATCTTCCTAATGTCTAATCTGGATCTACCTCCCTCTATTTTAAAACAGAGTCACAGAAAAGTGTCTCCAACCCTGGGATGCAGTCACAGGCTGTAACCCCTCTAAATCCTTGGGGTCTTGGGCTGTGGTCTTGGGTAGCCAGGGGTTTGCCACCAGCCTGACAAAGTCAAGCCCCCTGTGATGTCCCTGCAGCAAGGCCCACTTGTTCTGCCTCCCTTCTCGCCAGGTGTCGTCGCTTGGAGTCACCACCTTCAGCCTCTGCGCTCTGGGCATCGACAGGTTCCACGCAGCCACCAGCCCCCAGGCCAGTGCCCGGCCCATCGAGCAGTGCCAGTCCATCATCGCCAAGCTGGCTGTCATCTGGGTGGGCTCCATGACCCTGTCAGTGCCGGAGATACTGCTCTGGCAGGTGGCGCAGGACACATCGCCCGTGTCTGGCGTGGTGACGGAGTATTGCACCATGAAGCCCTCATCCAACCTGCCCGAGTCGGTCTACTCGCTGGTGCTCACCTACCAAAATGCTCGGATGTGGTGGTACTTCGGTTGCTACTTCTGCTTGCCCATCCTCTTCACTGTGAGCTGCCAGCTGGTGACTCGGAGGATCAGTGGCACCGAGAAGAAGATCGAGTGTCGAGGGACCAAGCACAGCCAGTGTGAGAGTCACTTGAACTGCACCATCATCGGGCTGACCATCATCTACGGGCTCTGCACCACTCCTGAGAACGTCTGCAACATCGTGGTGGCCTACATGTCCCCCGACATGTCCAAGCAGACCTTGGACCTGCTCAACCTCATCAACCAGTTCTTCCTATTCTTCAAGTGCTCGGTGACGCCCGTCCTGCTCCTGTGCCTCTGCAGACCCTTGGGCCAGGCCTTCATGGACTGCTGCTGCTGCTGCTGCGAGGGCTGCAGCCCTGACACTGCCTCCAGCGAAGGCAGCGCCGACAGCAAGCTCAAAACGGAAATGTCCTCCTCCATCTTCTTCGACAAGCCCCGGGAGTCCCCTTCCCCGCTCCTGGCCCTCGGCACGCCTTGCTAAGTGCCACCGGGGAGCTGTAGAGATCGATCCACCACCTCCTCCCAAGACCAAATGTTGTTTTGCCGTTAGTGCCCGTGTCTGGATGTGGAGCAAGCAGAAACAGCTCAGGGGGCTGCACCATGGGCTTCAAACCCCACGTTGGGCAAGTGGGGCTTGAAACCCCAGCCCCCGTGGCCACATGGGCGGCCTTCTTGCCTCTGCCCAAACGCCAGCAAGGACATCAGCACCCTCCTGTCCTGGCTGCCTGGCCGGGCTCAGAGGGGTTGCTGCTCTGGAGACGGAGCTGTGCCAGAACGGTCCCATCTGAAACTACGGAGGGTTTCCATGGTGGCTTGCAGAGGACACAGCAAACACAAACTGCCCTCGTCCTGTCCCGTTCCCTCCTGCCAGCCCCCTCCACTGTAGGAGAAGGTCCCGGTGACTATATCCCATCGGATCCAAGCCGTGCCCTGTAAGAGCTCAATAAACCAGTAACCTAGAGCACGTTGCGCATGCAGCCATCCGGCACCGCCGAGCAGAGCACCAGGGAGCCAGCGCTTGTGGCTTGGATGGCTCTTTCCTAAAACCTGGGTGGGGCAGGGGCAGCTGGGGGGCACGAGGGCAGGAAAGCAGCCGTGCCAGGTCAGGCAGCACCTAAGGGTGGTGGGGAAAGGCCCCCAGCCCCTCACCCTCCTCCCTCTGGGGTGATGCTGAGCGAGCTGGTGCCCAGCCAGCCCCTGGGAGAGTCCCCCACCGGGGCGCTTTGTTGGACTTGAACTGGTCCCTGCGCTGGGCTGAGGCGCTCCGCAGCCTGGAAGGCAGCCGGTTCCTCATCTGCACCGAGCAGGACCAGTGCTGCTGCACCGTGCTGCTGTGCAGCGCTGCGGGGCGGGGGGGCCAGGCAGGACCACCACCCCCAGGGTGAGCACATCTCATCCAAGCTGTTTGTGTGTCCCGACCTCCACCCACCTGCCCATTGCAGCGATAAAAATTGTCCCAGGTTGACAGTTTGAGGGCATCAGGGTGTCCAAGCCTCACGCCCTCCACCCCACCCAAGGCTCCCGCACCCACGGGGAGTTTTGGGGAGCAGCCCGGGCGGTGGGATCGGGCTGAGGGCAGGCTGGCCACGCTGGCCCCGTTCGCTGGAGCTGTTAAAGCTCCTTGTCCTGCTGCTGGCACCCACCCCAGCCCGCGAAATGCCGGGGCGAGGGAGACGGTTGCTACGAGCGGGTGAATGCGAGGGGCTCACTGCGGGCTTTGTGCGGCATCGACACCCACTGGGCTTTGCTTTCGCAGCCCCGTTTCCAGGGAAACAAAAGCCCCAGTTTTCTTCCGAGAGCACAAAACTGTTTGGTTTTTTTTTGTTTTTTTTTTCCCTTTCTTTTTCCCTTTCCTCCCCTCCTCCTGTCAGTGCTGGGCCCTGCACTGTGGGAAAGGCCGGGGAGAAGAGGGGTCTCATCCCGCTGCGGGGATGGAAGGGGGTGGGCAGAGCGTGCCGTGCCCTCACCCCCTCGCATCCCCACAGGGCGAGCGGGGTGCCCGTGGGGGTTCGGTGGCGGTGGGAGGAAGGGAGCGAGGGCAGCTTTCATGCGCTCCGTCCGTGCCGCTCCGTCCTGAGCCCGGGCCAAGGGCGAACAAAGCCGGGCTTGTTGCTGTGGCCTCGCAGGCTGGATGCGTGGGGACAAGGAGAGCCGGGCGGGGGGCAGGGAGGGCGCAGGCAGCACCATCGTCGCAGGATGCGGGCAACACGAGGCCCCACAGCAGGCAGGGCACCCCCCGGGCTGAGAGGAAGGGCTGGCAGCAGCGACGGCCGCAGCCGGAGGTCTCCGAGCTCATCTTCGCACCCAGGCCAAAAAAACGAGGCACCCAGAGCCGTGGGAGTTGGCTCCAGCACCCCTTGGGTGAGCATGACCACAGGGGTGCCCAGTGCTGCTGGGGGGACGGGGACCCCCGCCCCGTGCTCCGAGGCGCAGACACGGCCCCCAGGAGGGATGGGTGGCTGCGACGGCGAGGAAGCAACGTGACTGCAACCACACCCCCAACGCAAAATTGTTAATTTATTATTATTAGGAGGCAAAAAAATTGTACAGTTACAAGAATCATTTCCCAACAGAGGTCAAATCTGAGCCAGAATATCTCTTAAAAAAAAAAAAAAAAAA
>WHYT01016824.1:267472-282099 GCA_009806455.1 Tetrax tetrax
GCACGTTTTGGAGCACCCCCCCTGGCTCGGGCAGCGCTGCAGGTACACAGGGGCTCTCATGGCCCTGCACACATCTCTGGATGTCCCCACGTGCCGCCCCCCCACCCCAGCATCCCTGTGCGACATCCTTGGCTGGGGCAGAGCCAGTAGCCCCCAGCCAGGCGCAGGCGACGCCTTTTGGCACGTGGGGAGCCGGCGTGGCCACCCCGAGATGCGACGCGGGGCCACCTCTAGGGACAGCTGGGACAGGGAGGGGCAGGAACCGGTACCCCTCTCCCCATGGGGGCTGCTGGCATTGCTGCCCACCCCCCTCCTTGGATCACTGCCCTGACGCAGCGGAGCAGCAGAACTGGGCAGCGGGGCAGGATTTGGCCCAGGCACGGGGGTCAGGGCTGGGACGTGGGGCAGGGGGACGAGCAGGCCAGGGTAGCGAGGAGGGGTGCAGCAGGGACATGGTAGCCGGAAGCGATGGGGAGGGGGTTGACTGCAGTGGGTCATGAGTAAGCTCTGTCCCCTCGAAGAGGGTGGCATCGCCTCCCCCCAGACCCTGCCCGCGGGGCCGAAGCCCGGGGAAGGGAAGGCGGGTGTGTTCCCAAACCCCCGAGATGCCCCCTGTCCCGGGCTGCAGGCGGGACACCCGGGGAAGGGACAAGGGAGCTCCAGGGGACCTGCCCACAGCCTGGCACGGCCCCATCCCCGAGGGGCTGCCTTCTGCCACCACCATCTTCCTCCCAGCGCAGACCCTCCACTGGCTTCAGGGAGCCCACAGCCTTCCTACCGCTCACAGGGCCCAGTTTAGTAACAGCGCTATCGCTTAAATTAAAAAATTAAAATATATATACATATATATATATACTGTATACACAGACAACAACAGAACAGTGCCAAAATGGAAGGGACAGAGAGAGGAGAGGAGAGGAGGGCAGAGTCAGACATTTTCTTTACAATAAAAACAAGGGCTCCACCTCAATGCGAGTGGAGTCTGGGGGTCCCCTAAAAATACCCATCTAGAGAGAGAGCTGGAGGGACAGAGCAGGAGAGAGAAGGGGCATGGGCTTGTACAATGGCATCTTCCCGATCCGAGCCGCGGTCCGCGGGATCTCAGCTTCTCCTAGACTTCGAGTGCTGGATAAGCCACTGTAGGGTGATGTCTGCGGAGGCAAGGGGACACTTACAGCCTGTCCCTCTGTCTGTCACCCCCTCCTGCACTTGGGGAAAGGCTGCCCCGCACTGCAGCCAGCCGTACTCACCGATGTTGTCCTTTTCTTTGCAGGAGATGGAGTAGCAACAAATCTCTCGGTCCTGGATGGCGGAGAGGTTCCTGTGGGAGAGGAGCGAGCTCTGGCTGCGGAGCCCCGGGGCTGCACGTCGGCAGCGACGGGAGACGCCTGCGGGCAGCCTTCTGAACGGTCCTTTTGGACCACAGCTCCAAGGCAGAGGATGCTTTGCAGGGGCAACGTTCTCCCCAGGCTCCTGGGGACCTGCACAAGGGCTGGGCGAGGACAGCACCGCACCATGCCCAAGGCTGGTGGCCAGGCACGCTCTGCAGGGGCTACGTGACTGTGCAGGAGGGACCCGACCTCAAGGAGAGCTTGGCCAGGAAATCACACAGCTTCCCTCCCTAAACCGTGGCTGCGGCGAGGCGGGGCAAGGAGCGTTTGGGAGCAGCACAGGGCTGGCAGCACGGGAGCTGCGTAGGTGCCTGCGGGCCAGGGGAGATGTCCGAAGGGTGGCTGGGTGGGAGCAGAGATGCTGTGAGTCAGCGCGGTGTCCCAGTCCCCCAGCTGCAGCGGGGGGAGCATCGGCTGTGAGGAGGCCACGTGCCGGCACAGCAAAGGGTGGTGGAATCAGGGAGAGGTACGTGAGCAGCGTCCCACGCTGGAGCTGGATCCGACCTCCAAGCAGCGAGGGCTGCCCGCTGCCGGGGGCACAGTGCCCGCACCAAGCGGTGGGGCAGAGCTGTGAGAGGGTGACGGGAGCAGCACCCACCCGGGAGCCCAGCTCCACGGCCGAGCGCTCTGCCGGGCCCCAACGCCACCGTGTGGCACACGGGACCCAGCCCTGGCACCGGCAGCCACGGCTCCCAGCTCCTCCCAGTTCCCACAAGCGAAGAGATGTCACCTCCATCCAGACATTCCCAGCCCACCCCAAGCACCTCGATGTCACCCCGGCTGGGGAAGGGGCACAGCCGGAGCACAGCACGGTGCTGGAGGAGACACGGCAGGAACAGGGGGGTCACACTGTCACAGCCCCAGCAGAGCCGCCCAGGGCACCGGCACACTTACATCTTCTCAATGAGCTCCTTCTCATCCAAGGCACCGGGCAGGTCTCGCTTGTTCCCCAGGACTAGGACCTGCAGCAGGGGAGAGGGGACACCTGAAGCTCCTGGCCACCAGACCAGGCGAGAACCTGCTTCTGCCATCCAGAGATGGACCCTGCTCGAGATGTAAGACAGCCCTGACCACTTCACTGGGTGTGCCCAGAAGGAGAAAACCCCTTCAGCAGGCAATCAGAAGGCACAGCACTTCAATTAACAGCCTTAATTAGCCCATACACAGCATCTCCTGGGTACTCTCTAGTCCCAGTGAGAAGCTGGCCCCACAGCACATTCTCCCTGAAGGGCACCAGTGTCTCTCGTGCCATCTAGGACATTCTCCCAGGAGCCTGTTGCTGTCTTTGAGGAAAAAAAATCTAGTGAAATGGCTAAAACCAACGCTACTAGGAAGGGGCGAGAAACGGATGCCGTGCAGAACCTGCTCTCCGCAGGCAGCCAGCCCAAAAAAGCAACAGCTGTTTGCACCATCCACTGATCTCTCCTTACTTCAAGGCTTTTCCTATCCACAAAGGCATCCTCAGACCATGCAGGGAAAAAAATCACCCGGCAGGACTCATTCAGCCCTCCAGAGGCACGCCACGCGACTGTCATCTGACAAGGACAGCGCCGAGGCCGCGGCCGCCTTCCCGGGGTGAACCGGGGCCGCTGCAGCAGCACGGTAACGCTGCAGCCCCCTATTTAAGTTGAGACTTGTTCTCAAAAAAAGAACACTCAGAAGAGCTGCAAACGCAGGGCGTTATGTCGGGAGCTCAATTTAGTTGGCAGCGAATGTTTGGGATCTGCCGCAAGAACCTTGATTAGCTCCTTTCCAAGGATGCTGATTGTGGATGCTCCGTAAGCATCCCGCCCCGGCACGCGCGGCGTGCCCCGCTGCTCACAGCCCACCTCCTGCAAATGTCACAGCCCACCGGCCGCTCTCCTAGGAGACGAGACCTTAATGTCCCACCATAAATAAGGTGCAAATTCATGCGAGAGGACAGCTCTGACGTACCAGGGTTTTTTTCTGGTCTCTCCTAAAGCTCCCTTTGCTGCTGGTTGGTCCAGCCCTGGTCTAGAAAGCATCACTTTTCCAGCTCCCACAGGACAGGGAAGGGGATCCAGCCCCCAAATCTGCTCTGCAAGATGCAAGCCCCTCGCTGCAAACCGTGGCAGCCACTGGCCCAGGGACCACGCGCGGCTGGGAGGAATCTACCCAGGCGACAGCTCACCGGGATGCCCTGGAGCTGCGGCTTGTCGAGCAGGTTGTGCAGTTCATTCTTGGAGGCCTCGATCTTCTCCTGGTCGGCGGCGTCCACCATGTACCTGCAAGGGAAGGGGCATCCCTGAGCGCAGGCACCGAAGTCCCCACGCTCCGGTGCTGTGCTGATGTTTGTGCCACCAACAAACCTTGCTTGCATGGCAGCTCCATCGCCCCCACTGGCTCTTGGGTCTGGGAGGTGATGGATAACGGGATCCTTGGCTCAGGATCCCTCTTCCCAAGCAAGGCTGTGGGGCTGAGAGCCTCTCATGTCTCTCAGGGGAGTGGGGGACCTCCCTGTCCCCACTCTCTCAGGGGCCCACCTTGCTGACAGCAGGGACATGGCGGGTGAGGGGCAGAAGAAGCTGCAAAATACACGTTGTCCCCAAGCAAAGCTCATCTGCACGTGGCAGCTCCTTACGGAGACGCCCAGAAAGAGGACAACAAGTGGAGAAGACAAGAGGAGCTGATGATGGAGAGGAGAAGCCTTCGACTGGAGATCCTAGCTCGAAGAACCTGCTTGTCTTCTCTACGCGAGCAATCTTGGGCACGGGGCACGGAGCAAAGGGCAGGCGAAGCCAGCGGTCAGCAATGCTTGATCTGAGCAGACAGGGGAGACTCAGAGGAGGATTTGGCTCTTGCGGGCAGACACCCGGCCTGCAAAGGACGTAAGTGAAGCCAAAACTGGGGAGATGAACTGACCAAAGCAGCCTTTCTTTTAAAGATCAAGAAGCTGGGAGAGAAGAAGTGAGAAACACCACCTTTAGGAGGCCCTGGGGGGTATAATAAAAATAGGAAAGGAGCTTTTAGCTACTAAAGCACTGAACACAGGAAAATGTGTATGGCTGTAGTGAGAAGGAGAGGGAGAACCACCACCCAAGCACTGCCATGAGCCTTCGGCACGCCGGATGGGGTGGGAGGGCTGAGGGCAAGAGAAAAGGGACGCGACGCAGCTCGAGGGGAGGCAGGCAGGACGGAGCGTGACCTGGATGGCCACAGGTCCTTTTGTTTCCACTCAACCAGATGGGCCAGTTTGGGAAAACTATGAAATTATGGAAAGCGGCAGTAAAATGAGTGGAAAAGATAGGATTTTGTCATTTCCAGCAGAACTCAGTGTAATAAAGAGCATCAAGGGCATGTTCTGACACGGTGACAATCAGCAAGGGCAGCACCAGACACTGCTGTCCCAACGAGCAGGACAAGCAGTCCCTCACTCCTCCTCACCTGGCAGACAGCTGGGAAGGGCAAAGCAGAAACCTAGCCCTCCAAATCTCAGCGCGTTGTCAACTGGGGAAGATCATATAAATCTGATTTCCTAATTGCATTTAAGCAACACCGATGTGGTCTTCTAGGGTAAATTCTTGTCCTTTGGAGCAGGCAGCCGATTCCTTTGAGCACCTTGCCAGGATCATCCCCAGCCTGGACTCCCTGGGACTGCACTTACTGCAACGTTTGCAGCTAGGGCACACATGGGGACACTCGGAAACTTGCTGACAGTCAGCAGTGAGTGTTGCGGGGAGACTCCTCCTCTCAGCACAGGATTCATAAAACACCACAACCTGGAAACATGCTGTGAGCTGCCCTTAAAACCAGCCTCTTGGAAAGGGCTGAGGCACACCGATGGCCTTTGCTCAGCCCCTGCGATGGGGAAGCCGGGGAAGCACGGGAGCCAGGAAGGATAAAATCTGAGGAACAGAGCCGGGCTGAGTGATGCTGGAAGGGAAGGGTCTGCCACGGCTGGCGGGGACCTGGCTGCCCTGTGCTCAAAGCTCGTGGGGCCACCAGGCCCAGGGGGAAGGGAAGCATCTCAACGCCCAACACGGGCGTCCGGCTCCGGCAGCAAAGGCACCTGCCCAGCACCCTTGGGTGAGGCGATGGGATTGTGCCCCACTCGCTGGCGGGGCTCAGCATCGGCGCGAGGGTGACAGGGCTCTCGGCTCCCAGGGGTACTCACACGATGGCACTCACTCCGCGGCAGTACCGCTCCCACATGCTGCGAAACCGCGGCTGGCCACCGATGTCCCACAGCTGTGACAGGGAGAAACCAGTGTTACCCATGTCCTGCCCGCTATCCCACCGTCCTGCCCACGACCCTTCCCCATGCAGCCACCGGCTAAAGCACCCGCCATGCACCAAACCCACCTCCATCCCCTCCTCTTCGCCTCAAACCTAACAAGGAGGCTCCTGACTCGATAAAGAAAGAAGACGTCTCAGAAGGGCAGCTGGAGGATGTTGGATCCTCCTGCAGTGTGCCTCTGCTGGCACGCAGGGACCCCCTGGCCCAAGCTGGGGGGCTCCTCCCCATGCCCACTGCCCCTCCTGGCCTTTCACTGATGCATTTGCCATTTCAAAACACTCAACACGCTCTCGGAAATGTTTCTGCAGCAGGCAGAGATCCCAAATCCAGCTTTTCAAGCCCATTGCACCATTATTTTCCAGTCCAACCTGGGGCCCTTGAAAGATCCAGAAGGGGTAGAAACCTCCCCTCCCTTTGCTCTCGAGGCAGAGACCACCGCTGCAAGCCATGACCTGTTCTTCCCAGCGCTCCCACCCTCAGCAAGGTGACCACATCCACAGTTCCCAGCCAGCAAGCCAGAGGTATAATAAAACCTCCAGCTTTACACCCTGCAGTGGCTCTTGCTGCAGCGGTCTGGATCTCCTGTGTCCCTTCCCACCATCTCCTCTGGCAGGTACCTGCAAAAACCTAACAGGGCAGATCTTCCCAACTGCAGCTGGGGCTGCTGGCATCTTTCAAGCTCCCGCAGAAGTCCCACCAGGCTCCCTCTGCTCCACCGTTCATCCCCATCCCAAGAGCCCGCACCGACAATAACATCTGCACCTTACCTTGATGGTAACGTTCCCCTTGGTGATCTTCCTCATGTTAAAGCCCACCGTTGGGATCATGTCTTCATTGAACTGTCCTGACTGCAAAGAAGAAGGTGAAAGCACGTTAGGAGGCATGGAAACCCCGCCAGCCCACTCCAAGCAGGGCAGCGAGGCTGACAACCTGCCTGGAAATAACCCCAAAAGCTCTGCCAGCCCTGTGGTGGCCACAGCACGACCCTCCTCCCGGTCCACACCAGGAGCAAAATTAGAACCAAGGAGATAAAATGCCTGCAGGAGGGACACGCTGCTGCTGCACGGGACACAGGGCACCCTGGGTGCCCCAGAGACGCTGCAGTCTTGGTGGGGTGGCGGAGCTTCGCCCAACCCTGCCCTCTCCAGGTGGGATTCCCAAGCCCTCCGCGGGAGGAGGTGGAGACCTTCGCCTGCTGCGGTGACCTCAGGTCAGCCGTGCTGGGCCCAAACCTCTCCCACAAAACCCGTTGGCAGCCCTGCAAAGATCCAGGGTGCAGGCAGGGCTTCCTGCCCGGGGAACCACCTCCAGCATCAGCTCCTTTTTGGCTGCGGGTCCTGGGGGCTCCTGGTTTGGCCCAGCCCAAACCAGACTGACTTCTGCTTTCCTGCAGCCTGCCTGCACCCTGCCCCTGCATGAGAGCCGGGTGCTCGTGCTGGGTGACGTGGGAGGATGCAAAGGGTGCTCTCTTCCCCTCACCACGTGTCCTCCAGCAGCGCAGCTCCGAGCCACGTTAGGCAGAAGAAGCATGAAATCGCCGCAGATTTGCAGCATCCCAGCGCCGCTGCGAAACTAGGTTAGCCTTGTCGGAGCGGTGAGCAGGAACAGCCCCTCTGCCGCCGCGGGGAGATGCCAGCTCGCCAGCCCACACGTCCGGCACCGCACCGAAGGGACAGGAAGGTGTTGGTCTGTTAAAGCCCACCCCTCTTTCCAGTTTTCTGTTCAAATCCCAACACCGTGGGATGGTTCCAGGCTGAGCAGCACAGAGGGATGCTCCGGGCAGTCCCAGCAGCATCCCTGGGACAGGAGCTGCCACATCCCTTCCCTCCTGTGCCTCTCGCAGCTTCCTGCCTGGCAGGCAGCCTCACCGGGACTCAAAACATCTTCTTTGCTTTTTAAATGCGTCCTTGCGGAAGGCCGTGCTGCGGGATGCTGGGGAAGCTGCCGGGGAAGCCGACAGGGAAGAAGGTTTGATAACCAGGATAACGCAGCACTGGGGCTTTCTGCCATCGGTGCCAGAAACATGCAGGAGCCACCAACCGTGGCCAAACTCATCCCAGCAGCTCTTTACTGGTTTAAAATCTTGGTTTCTCTAGGACTTTTCTGGGTTTTATTTCAGTTAACACAAACCTCAAAAAGGGAAGGCAATTCATGCCATTTTCTGATAAGCAGAATTTTGTGTCTAGTTGAGCCAATGGCTCCTCCAGACTCACCATGTCAGCGAGTCCCCAGGGTTTTCATGACCTGTTCCAACAGTTCCGCAACACACACTGCTTCCCTTTTTCATTTCCCTTTTGCATCCACCAGCAAAGCCCAGCAGCCAAGGGATCTCCGAGCCGTGGCGCACCCAGAAACCATGCCAGGGACTGGCAAGGAAGGGCACAGGGGCAGAGGAGAAGCAGGCAGGGATCTCTCTACCATCGTCTGACATGCAACGACGGGGTCTGCGGGTCAACCGAGAGATCTGCGTGTGTTACGGCTGCGGAATACCACGGCAGGCAGAGCCGGCAGCCACCAGAGAAACTGAATTTAGGGAAAACCCTGACTTTTTCCAACGCTGTAAAGATGAGACGAACGTAAACGATGAAGCAGTGCCCATAGAAACCAACTCTTTCACCTGCTGAAGCTGCTGCTCCTGGGTAGTTAACTAGGAGAGAAATTCTGCATAATGGAAATAATTAAAAGGCAGGCGTAACGAAGCCCGGAGCAAGACCAATGTTGATACATTCTCCACTTTTAGAGGAAATGAAGACTGCGTTTGTTTTTCCATTGAAGAAAGAAAAAAAACCAGAACAAAAAAAAAATGGAGAACCAAGCAGTGGGTGCAGGCTGTGGAAACGGAGGAGAAAGCCAAGGACGAGGACAAACCTCTCCTGAGGCTGTAGCTGGTGGACTTCTCCTACCAGGCCAGAGAAGTTGCAGGAGATTGTTCCTTGGCCATCGCGTCACAGCTTCGAGCCTGCACAGCCACCCGTTTCCAACACATGTGTTCTTCATCCCTCTAAGGCAGCGAGCACCCACCACCAGCTCCATCAGGCGCAGGCGCTAAGTTTTGAGCTCGTGCCTGGCCTGACTCTGCCCGTTGCCACCAGGCCCTCGGGCACCAGCTCCTCCCTCAGAGCTCTGCAAACCGCACGAGGACACGGAGTCCCACCACTTCTTCTCAAGCTGTGCCACAGGGGTAAAGGCTGATCGCTGAAGAGTTAACAAAGTGCCGCAACATCCATATGGGACCTTTCAGGTGAGCGGCACCAGAGCAGAGACCAGCAGTTGCTATAAGGACCAAGCAGAGAAAGAAAACCCCCGCTGAGCTCGCCACAGCCTGGCAGGCCTTGGTTCTTCAAAGCTGGGTCAACCTCCAAGGCTGCCCTGCTTTGAAAGATCAGAGATCTCCAACCCAGGCTGCTCAACGCTCACGCTACCCTTTAACTTCTCCATCTTACTGATGTTTACATTCTCCAGGGGCTGCCTTTTAACGTTGAACTCTTTAATTAAAAAAAATAAAAAATCACAACACTCCCTAATTAGAAGGTCTTTTCTACGTCCGGACCTCGGGTTATGCTGAGGGGGGATTCAAGGACTGCACTTGGGTTTTTCAGGAAGCTCTCACCTGGCAGATGGCACCCACAGCCCGGGACACGGGTGGCTGGGCAGACGCTGCCATGCCCGCCTCCACCCCAGCACCACGCCTGCGCCCAGGACAGCCCGGCCAGGGGCACAGCAGTGCCAAAACCTGGCCAGCTGGCTACAGCGTGATGCTGGCGTACATCAGCCCTGGGATGGGACACTCCAGGGAGCTGTAAGCACGGGTTGTCTCCTGCCTCAGGGACAAGTGGCCTCTGACCCTTGGTTTGGAGAGCAGCTGTGGGTGCTCAGACCCCCAAACACACAGAGAACCTTCCCCAGGGAAACAGAAATGCAGTTTGATGAGACAGGACAGGCTGTGTTGGCCAAACGCAGGCAGCCGAACGTACTGACCAGCAACATTTGACACACAACAGATCCTTTTTATTCCCTTATCCCTCCGGCTTCCCAAGTATGTTCCCACTAACACCCCAGAAGAAGTCTTGCGCAATGCCAAGGTGCTTCTCTCCTGCTGTACTTTGGGTTCTCCCTCATGCCTCCAAGCCGTGGCAGAGATATGCCATGATCATGGAGTTTTTTGGGGATTTTTTTTTTTTTTTAAGGCAGCCTGAGCACAGCACAGAGTATTCACCAGGCTCAGTCCCTCTCCCGGCACCCCCAGAGCCCCTCACGGTGCACAGCAAGTCCCGCAAAGCCTCGTCTCAAGCTGGGCAGCAACACAGCCATGGCTCTTCTGGCAAAACCCAGAGCGCAGGCAAGACCCCGCTGCTCCCAGTACACAGGGACGACACTCGGAGCAAGTCAAGTAGCTTCACCCACACTGGCTGCAAGGAGCATCTCCAGACTGAATGACACCACAGCAAACTGGTGCCGAGGACGCCAAGCTGGGTAGCTCCGGCCCTGGAGCGTATATCCAGCCGTGGGCTGGATCCCAGAGCACCCGAGGGGGCAGCTCACAGCTCTGAAACACGCAGATGGGCCTGTTCGGGGCTTCTTGCCAAGCAGGAGAGAGGTGGTGCCACTGCCTGCCTGGATGACCCTGGTCAAGCACTAAAGACCTGCTTACATTTCTGCTCTGGACAATGTGACTCATGCTCAGGCACCACTTGTCTGTACTGGGACCAGTGCTGTTTAACATCTCCATCAACGACACAGACAGCGGGATCGTGTGCACCCTCAGCAAGTTTGCAGATGACACCAAGCTGTGTGGTGCTTTCAACACGCTGGAGGGGAGGGATGCCATCCAGAGGGACCCGACAAGCTGGAGAAGTGGGCCCACGTGAACCTCAGGAGGTTCAACAAGGCCACGTGCAAGGTCCTGCACCCCCAGCATCAGTACAGGCGGGGGGATGAAGGGATTGAGAGCAGCGCTGAGGAAAAGAACTTAGGGGTGCTGGGGGATGAGAAGCTCAACATGAGCAGGCAATGTGCGCTTGCAGCCCCGAAAGCCAACCGCATCCTGGGCTGCACCACCAGCAACGTGGGCAGCAGGGCGAGGGAGGGGATTCTGCCCCTCTGCTTTGCCCTGGTGAGACCCCACCTGCAGCGCTGCGTCCAGCTCTGGAGCCCCCAACATCAGAAGGCCGTGGAGCTGTTGGAGAGGGTCCAGAGGAGGCCACGCAGATGCTGAGAGGGCTGGAGCAGCTCTGCTGTGAGGCCAGGCTGGGAGAGCTGGGGCTGTTCAGCCTGGAGAAGAGGAGGCTCCGGGGAGAGCTGAGAGCGGCTCCCAGTGCCCAAAGGGGGCTGCAGGGAAGGTGGGGAGAGACTCTTCAGCAGGGCCTGGTGGGACAGGATGAGGGGTGATGGTTTTAAACTAGTAGGAAGTAGATTCAGACTTGATGTATGGAAAAAAATTTTACGCTGAGGGTGGTGGAGCACTGTCCCAGGTTGCCCAGAGAGGCGGTGGATGCCCCATCCCTGGAAACATTCCAGGCCAGGTTGGACAGGGCTCTGAGCAACCTGATCCGGTTGGAGATGTCCCTGCTCCTGGCAGGGGGGTTGCACTGGATGGGCTTGAAAGGTCCCTTCCAACCCAAACCATTCCGTGATTCTAAGATCCTGGAAGAAACCCATTGTCCATTTTTTCTTGGCTCATTCTGACAGAGCTTGCAGCAGCAAGGCGAAACCATACCCCATCCAGCTGCTTCTCTTTTTCCAGAAACATGAAGAAATCTCCCCCAAAAACCTACTGCCTTCTGCATTATGAAGCTCAGGTGCAACAGAAGCAGCTGTCAAGGGCCCAAACTGTGCATCTGGAGGCAGAAAGACCATCCAGCAGAAGGACCCACATCAAACCCATCCTGGCTCCACCAGACCCCATGCAAGGGGCACGTCCAGAGTTACCAGGAGAGGTGGGTGCCAGACAGATCTGCGGAAATGCATCAGAACAAGATTTCCTTGGTTCTCTCTCAGCATCTCCCTTCTCTACCTCTCTAGCAATCCTTGGAGACCTTGCAGGACCTGGAGATGCAACCTCCCCTACCAGGCTCGGGCACCCAAGCACATCCTGCCGAGATGGCTCAGCTGGCCAGCGGAGAGGGACGATGGCTCCCTGAGGACGGGCGGGAGCAGGCGCTGAGCTCCGCGGTCTTCCGAGCCGCTGTCGGGATGCGCCTGCACCGGCAGTGCTGTCGGAGAGCTGGCCAGCTGCCACAGCGTCCATCATCCTACCTGATGCCACATATGAGGCTGACGTGGTTTCCTCTTGCAGCATTGATTCAAATCACTTCTTAAGTGGGGCTCAAGCGTGGGATGTGGCCCCAGGCCCCCCTACCACGCAGGTCTGACATCCCAGCACCCAGTCTCTGCGGCTCCACTCCCTTGGAAGGCTCTCTAGCACAGGTAGAAGATGTACGATGTTGAATCAAAAGCAGCAAACCACTCTCTTTTTCTAAACACATCCTGCACTGCTGGGTTTTGAGCCCCAGCACCTGTTGAGGGGGCTCCCGATGCCCTCAAGTCTCACCCTCGTCATCCCCAGACCGACGAAAAGGCAGCTAAAAGCTCACTGGCTTCAGGTTAAAACCAAGACCAGACATATTCCATCCCTCCTTGCACACAGGACTTCAAGCTTCAGCTCCCGACAGCCAGGGAAAGAAAAAATGAGCCCTGAAAAAGAAAAACCCCAGCCAGGTGACCCTGGAGGAGTCATCCTCCCGATCATGGCTGCCTTCAGCAAAGCCTTCGTCCGGCACAGACACAGCTCTGGGCTGCTGTAAGAAATTGCTCAATCTTCCAGGCAACCAGATTCCATTTTTCAGCCAGGTGCAGCTAAAAATCCTGGAAGACAAGGACAGCGCCAAGCCCCTCAGAGCCCCTCCAGCCCACATCGCTCTGCGGGCTGGGGAGCATCACCTGCACCTGCAGAGATTTCTTGGGAGATCTCTCCACCAATCCAATACTTTTCTGGTTTTCCCCTCCCCAAAGCCCAAATGACAACTGTTTCCACTTCTAACACTCCCACTGTGTCACCTTAAAGCCAGACAGTTCAAACACTTCTCATGCAGCTCCTGTCGAGCTGGGATTCTCTGTGTATCATGTTGTTATTTAGCTGTCCCCCACAAGTCCTTATTTACAGGACGTTTTCTCGAAGGTCAGCATCTTTTTTTTTGGTGTGCACCTGCCACAAAATCTGGACTTTCCAAATAATTTCACAGACAGAGGCAAAACTGCGGCAGAGACTGAGCTCCTTGCTCAGCACCCTGAGCCTGACTGCCCTGTAAGGGTGTTAAGCACCCCACCACAGACCTGATGCTCCAGCAGACCACGAAGCACGGGCAGCTTTCCTCGAGAGCTGCTGCAGTTCCTGGATGTCACTTTTCCCTACGCCAACACTGGTTAAGCGGAAAGAGTCTTGGCGCACGGGTCTTGCAGACAGCGAAACCGCGAGGTACAGAGCGTTTACTTGCAGAAGCAGGAACCCCACCGGAGCCCACGCTGAGCCCTGTCTGCTGCAGACGTGGCTGCGAGAGGAAGAGGCACGTGAGGAAAGGGGAGCTGAGCTGGCAAAAGAGCCGGTGCAAGAGGATGAGGACCATCCTCAGTGATTTCCAGCCCTATGCAGGCAAAACAGCCCAGAAGGTTTGGGATAAAGCTCCATCACCTTTTAAAGCTTTTTGACTTTTAATGCAGCCTGCGTGGCTAGCAGCTTGTAGCGGGTCCAGAGCACAATCAGCCCACACGTGGCACCGCTGTGTTGCACCCCGACGTGGGACTGCAAAAAAAAGACTACAAAATCTGCGAACGGTGAGGACAAAGTCACCCAAAAAAAGGAACGGTGCTCATGGTCACTGTCCCAGAGCCACAAAACTCCCTGGCCCCCGAGCCAGCGTGGGTCTGCTGGGAGAACCAGCACCAGACCCGAGCACCTGGTGGTGACTGCCAGAGAAACAGCTGGAGAGCAGGAGCACCATTGTCTTTGGGGCAAAAAGCATTTTAGGGTGTCCTCTCTCTGCCCCCAGGACCTCAGGATGGACGTTTTCATCCCTGCAGCAAGGGAAACTCTCCCAGGGAGCACAGCTGCAGCACAACGAAGCCTCCAAATTAGCTGGAAAAACACCTCTCACAGTCTAGCCACTTCCAGTGCCCCGAGCGAGCAGAAATAACTCGCTTTGCTTTGGAGCCGAGGCACAGAGCGAAGCAATGCGCACAGACGAGGGGGAACCAGGACAGAGGGGGAACCAGGACAGCCGGAGGATCCGCAGCCGCCTCCCTCCATAAAACCCCCCCAGGAGTGACAGTCCAAACCTGCTGCTTCAGGATCGGCCCGCCTCACAGCATTGTGTCTGGAGAGGGTGAGAACAACCCACAAAGCAAGAGAGGAGACTCTGCCGAGCATCCCCGTGGGGGAAACCACACCCTGGGCTTTGAGATCCAGAGCCCCCAGCTCCTGCTCCACCGCCGGATCCAGGGACCCCGTGGAGGAGGCGGTGCGGACAAGGGCTGACGGGTCCCCGAGGTGGGTGTCGCTGTCATTCGGGTGCAAAGATCACGCACCCTGGCACCCAGGAAACGCTGGTGGGTGCTGGCTGAGGAAGGGACGGGGGTGGCAAGGCAAATAACCTCCTCCACCAGCCAGCGAGCAGAAAACCCTCGTGGCACCCAGCCTGGCAGGGCTGTCACAAGGCCCCACCTGCGCGTCCCGCAGCGGCGGCAGGGCCGGGCGATGACAAAGCGCCTGCCGCCAAGGGGACGACGGCAGGGGCTTCTCCCCCGGCTTCCAGGGCCGAGGCACCGGCTCAGGGGGACCGGCTGCTGCCCTGAAACCGGCAGCTCCCCCGCCGCGGAGCCCCGGCCAGGCTCGGTGCTGGGATCCTGCCCGGGGCCTGCTCCACCTGCGGACCGGGGATGCGGGGAGCAAAGGCCGGGCTTGGCTCGGCCAGGCCCTGCCGGTG
>WHYT01016825.1:0-44107 GCA_009806455.1 Tetrax tetrax
TAAAGAGGGAAATTGACCTCAGTGAAATAGCAAGGAATTCCTTTACTTCTCCGATTATTTTTTTTTTTTTTAAGACCTTGTTGACACTACTAAACATTTCAGTATTGCGTTTAAAATTAACATAATGCACCTGTGAAAATGCTTTTTGTTTTTGCTTTTTCCAAATGCCACAGAGAACAGAAATGTGATGCAGTGGGTAGGTTCACCAAAGCAATGGATGATGGAGTTAAAGAGCTGCTGACAGTGGGACAAGAGCACTGGAAGAGGTGTACAGGGCGTAAGTGTCCATTCTGAACTCAGCAGTCATTTCTGTGTTGCCTTTCTCTGTGGAGGGTGGTGGTGGTGTTTTTGTTGTTTATAATTCAAGGCACATATTAAAACTAAAGGAAATCCTAAATTATCATGAGAATTGTATGGCATTCTGGCTGCTTTCAGTGTCTGAGAGTATAAATTGTGCAAGTTTTTTGTTTGTGCTTTTGTTGTTGTTTCTCTCATAACAGAAATATCTGGTCCCTGCCCATAGGTTTAAAAAAATACTAAAAGTTAAATAATTCTAGTAATTTAGCTAAAGACCTTGTTGGACCTGTTCTCATATATTTGTCATCTATCTGCATTTTAGTGACACGGGCAAAGTAGACCTGTCTATTCGATGAAATCATAAATTATTGCATTTTATTAACCCCTTATTTAGGATTCTTGCATGCCAGGAGGAGTGATTTAAAGATGAAATGAGTTTTAAAAAAAAAAAAAAAAAAGAAAAGAAAAGAAAAAACAACTTGATTCTAACTTAATCTTTAGCCCAATTCTTTTTCTCCTATCTTGTCTCTTCCTTCCCACAGATATTTAGGGTTGCAGAACTTCACACCAAGTCCCTATGACTCTGCCTGGGTTCTAATTTCCTAGTCCACAGCAGTGTTCAGTGTTTGTGGCCACCACAAGGCAGCTATTGAAAGGAAGCAGGTACTACAGCTGAGGATCATAATAAGAAACACTTCAGGGCAGGCTGTAGTGTCTGGTGACCAAAGACCTATCTCATAAATCTCCTCAAATCTCCTCAATTTTTTTCTTTCTTTTTTTTTTTTCCTCTTTTTAACTTGTACCAAAACAAATTGTCCCCAGACTTGGGAGTAAGTACCTCTCCTGAGTTGTCTCTCTGCTGCTTTCTAATCTAACAGTGCAATTGAATATCTGGGACTGATCAGAGGGAATAGCAAGTATAGAAGCCCAGTCTCTTCTGGTAGTGATTACATTAGACTTTAGTGTCTGTAGGATGTGAACTTTAAATTGTTTACGTTTCCCCACTTTGAATGAGAGGATTTCCTTCTAGCTGTCATTGGCTCTGCTGCTGGTCAAAAATAGTGTGACACAGGACACAGCTCTAACATTATGCAGATCTCACTTCACTAGGAAATTATACCAAAGGGAAAGACTAGAAAAATAACATTGCTTTGCAGTTCCAGAAGCAGTGGTCAAAGCCACCATAGTTAAGGGCTGGCTGTGACTTGTGCTTACAGCAGAAATTCAGTACTTTGTTCACTGTTAAAATCTCCCTAAACTTTTGACACAACTGCTTTAGGTATGGAATGACTCTTCTAATACTTACAGCTATTAATCAGTTAGCAGAAATGCAGTAAGTCAGATGTGACTGTGTTGAAAATTTTAACTTCTAACTTTCCAGACATTCATACTGAATAGAAAAAGGATACTGGTAAATCAGGACATGCAAAGCTGAAGAATTTCAGTAGTCTCTTAGGTTTTAAGTTCTCTGTCAGCTCTGGTCCCAGCTCCTAGTCAGAAGGATTTTTGGCACTTCCTGAGCAATACTTACGTGCATTCCAGTCTATGATATTAAATTGACTGACGGTGGAAACTTCTTGATTGCAAGTGAAAAGAAACCAAATGTTCTTCACTGAAGTTTCCGCTGGAGATTCAGTAACAGGTTAATGGCTGATATCAGAACTCTAGTACTCTGAATGTTACCTGTTGTATAAGAAATACCAGTTGTCATAAATAATCTAACTTCTAGGCAAGAACTTGATCAAAGATAATCAATAAAATTACACGGTTTGAAGGGTTTCTTTTTTGGTTTTTAGTTGTTTTTTTTTTTTTTGTGGTGTTTTTTTATCACACAAAGGGATTCCTCTGTGAAAATGAGATTGTGTGGAATACTAGAGCAACTAAAAACCAGCTATTTACCTGGCCAGTGCACCCTCTGAATAGAAGTATTTGACAACAAAAAGCACATCTACTTGGGTTTTTTCCTGTTAGTATAGGTAGTTTATAAAAAATCGCTTTTGTTTTTCACACTGCTTTTTAGGCCTCTGGGATGGTGGTATTTGAAGTGTTAATAATGAATGCACTCAAATCACAGCTTATTAACTTCAGTGTGAGGAAGCAATTTATGCATACATTTTCGATAAATATATTATAAAAAACGATTTTATTATTCAGATACTTGGATCAATTTTATCCTTAGATAATATTGGTTTCTAGCGCCTTTAAATATAAGATCCATGGTTTGAGGAGAGTTTAGGTATTACAGATCTGTATAATAATCTCCTCTCTTAAAATATTAATGAGAACTATTTTCCACGTCACTGCAACACTTTCCCCTCCTGTCTCGCCCCCGGGAGGATAAAGTCTGCTCATGAGGGGGGAAAAAAAAAAAAATCTCACCGGATGCATAGGAGGACTGAGCTAGGAGTGCAGTGAGATTTGTTTTTTCTTTTTTTTTTTTTTTTTTTTTTTTTTTTTTTTTTTTTTTTTTTTTTTTTTTTTTCTTTTTTTTTTAATAGCAGTCACACACTGTTTCCCCAACTGTTTGTGGCTTTCAAGAATCCAGATTGCAATTGCTTTATCCAGTTCTGGAATGTCTGTAGCAGGGGAGGGGGTAAGACTATGATTGTAAATGCTTCATAGAGGAAGTGTAAAACCTAGTTATTTTTGATATCTGCTTCTATCAAGTTTTAGTCTCACTTGCTCTTGTGGGTTTTTGCTTCTGTTTCCCCCTTACAGCACTACCCAAGGAATACCAGAAGATAGGAAAAGCGTTGCAGAGCCTGGCACTGGTCTTCAGCACTAGTGGATACCAAGGTACTTCCATAGGTTCATTTGTAGTTTACTTAACGAAAGATATATTTTAGTTACACAATGCTACATTTTTTTTTGCCAAAGATCTTAATGCTTTCCTCTTTGAACTTTAGATGTCAAACATGATTCTGGAAAAAAATATTAAAAACTTATTTCCCTGTGTGTATTATGGAGTTTTTATGTTCTAGTCTGCAATCTTGTTTTCTTTCACTGTGTAATTATGTGGTGGGTTAGAGGTAGTGGAGGAGTTTCGCTTGATCTCATTAATATGTAATCAAAATTGCTCTGTTCTAAAACCTTAAACATTATAGCATAGAGGTATCTTGAAATCTTTCCATCTTAGGACTTTTAGTTGAGCAGGACTTAACTCTGACTACTCATCTATCCCTCGCTTTGTGCTCTTAAAGCTTTTTGCCCCATAAGCCATGTATTAAAATGCAACCACTTCTGAAACTCAGGTTCTCTGCTGCTGGAAACATTGGAAATGGGCATAATCCCTGTAGTTTGTTCTCATCTTTGTCCTGTGCTTCAACAGGATGACTGCTTAGTTAGAAGTGGAGCATAGCATGTTGCCTGAAATGTTACTTTTGGATCTGAGAACCAAGTAGGGCATTTGCATAGTTACGTACGCTTAGCATGGGTTAGAAAACTGTAAATCCTAGACAGATACAATCTATAGGAAGAACTCTTGAGAAAGGACTGAAAACTGCTTGAACTGTAACACGTCTTGTCTTGCCAAGGTAAAGGGAAAACAATATGGCTTAAAGCTAGGGTGCAAAATTGCAGATCAACCTTGTGAAGGAGAGTTTCAATATGATTTCCAGCATCTTTTGAATGGTATGAAAAAATAGATCCCATGATGCTTGGGAACAAGGCAAGGGTGTTTCTCTTTGTTTTCCCAGTTGTACCTGGTTGCATCCTAGTGTCTTGCTGAGGAGAATGCCCTTCCCACTGATGCCTTTGTCCTAATTCATATATTTTGCTCTTTTCAGTAACTGATACACCAGTATGTTTTTTCAGAATATGAGATTCTTTGCTTTTTTTATTTGAGTTCCCAGGAAGAGAAAATCAGTGCAGTGCACGTGTTGCTTTAAGTGTCTTCATCACTGCTGCCCTCACTCTGTCCTGTCTGCTGTTCGTGTACAATTTCATTTGATGGTTCCCTCAGGTCCAGGTCTGTGGATTAAGCAGATTCTATGCAAGAGATGTAACCACCTAGATTCAAATTGATAGGATGTGGCTTTCCTGATCAGCTAGGCTGAGTATGGAGTATGATTTTTCTGAACTATCAGTGAAGAGGAATGGCTCTCTCAGCTGTAGTTAAAGGCTCAGTTTCTGTGGGGAGCTGGCATTCTGGAAGTTTAAGTGTGTAGGCCACTGAAGATTGCAACAACTGGTTTGATGACACAAACATTTTCCACTACCGGTAGCTGACTTCTGACATATAGAATACACTGTAGGTTGGTTCATTTGCACAGTTAGGTTGGGATGTATCTGCTGTCTTTACCTCCTTCATCAGTGCTGCCCGCTTGCGCTGCAAAGCTGTATTATGTGTGGTGAATGTCTGCTGCCTTCTCTTCTGATTTCCAGCCTAAAATTTTTAAGATTGCACCAGGCAAAATGCACTTTTTAATTTGACTCACTCAAGCTCTCTTTCTTATACTGCAGAAGGAGCCTTATCAATTAGTTGCCAGCCACAGTACATATTAGAGATCTGTCCCCAGCATTTGCAGAGGCAAGGGTACCTTTAAAACTATTAAGGACACATTGAGAGGTTCTCATTTAACTTGGCCATGGGCCTATGTACTGTCTGATTGGTTTTAAGAACACATGCTTTGAAAGTATGATCCTGGTCCAAAAATGCATGTTGGACGGATAGAGAATATGCCTGGAAGTATCTTGCAGCCTGGCACTACATTGCCTATCTTATTGCAGCATAGAGATTGTACAAGAACAGGATGCAGTGTGAGGAGCTGCAGATATTCTTCTACCAGTTCTGTGCCTGTCTATTCCTGGGATCCACTGTCTGGAACAACTTTTAAATATACTATCCCTTGGCCCTTCTTTTGGAGGAGTGTGAATGCCTCAGCTGGCAGTAGAAGCTCTTAATGCGCCCTGTACCTTCTACAAGCTGGCTTTGTGCTGTGCTGACCCCAAATGAAAGAGGATCGGCGTTGGGAGAGTTTGTCTAGATTCTTTGAAGCTCCAGTCTATGAAGGTCCTTTGAGTGAGTGAGTTCTGCACAGAAGGGGAGGATTCTCCTTCTACTCAAATATACTTCCTTCTTTTTACTCAGATGGGAAAAGTCATCGTCTTTTACAGCAATATGAAATGAACAGCAACATCTAGAACAACCTGGCTTCTGACTCTAAAACCACACCATGTTTTGTCCCAAAAATCTGGGAGTCCGTAGCCTAAGCAGCAGTTAGTTCAAGGTTGCTCAAGGTTACTTTTGAGCAGACATGGGGAATTCTGAAATAATTAAATTATTTAAGTCTGCTTGAAGTAATGAAATTGATCTTCCTGAAACTTTTTTATTGTTTTTATTGTTTTACATTGTTTTATGTGAAGATACCTTCTGAATTATATACCTCTTAGATCTCACAGTGGGATTTCATGTTGTTTTTATTTTAACCAGACAGGCTCAAATAGGAGAAAAAATAACTATTTCTTTAGCAGTGTTTGTGTTGCTGGACTTACTAGTTCTTAGGATCAGTAGCTTTCCCTCAGAGCTTTTGGCTTTATGAGACCAGTCTAATGGAAAGTGAGAATCGATTGCTAGAACTGAAGTAACGTTCAGTCGTTACGTTGTTTCCTTTAGGACATGCTAAAATTGAGGATCCTATCTAGTAAAAGAAGATACTGTAATGTTCAAATTAATCATTAACAAAATCAATGTTTGGTAATTTTCAATTAAGTCACTGATTAAGGTATAGAGAATAAAAATATTGTTTGTAAAAGACTAACTGCTGCCTAATATCAAGACATGTCTGAAACGATGAAAAATTATTTTTTTCCTAAACTAAAATTCGGTATCTGCAAATTATATCTTCCCCTTTCTCTACCTCAATTTGCTTTCTGTACTGTTGACTACATGCTTTGGAAAAGCTAACAAGGATGGAAAACACCTGTGGTCTTTTGGGAAGGTGAAGTGGCATGAAAAAAACAAGAATGTAAGGCTTGTTTCCATCTTCGTCCCATGTAGCCATGTTCTGCTAGTGATTATGAGCGCTCGTGGTGATGTCTAGCTTAGGATTTGTGGTGATGTTTGCGTTTTTAAGTGTAGTTTGTGAGGCCCTTTGATCTATTTCATATGTTGATGGAAGTTAGAAACTCCTTCTCAAAAGCAGCCATTCTTACAGAGCTTGAAAATATTATCCAGGGGTTCCCTAATGAGTCAGAAATCTGGTTGGCAAGGAAGAAAGTTAGTTGGGATTCCTGCTTCTCTGACCTTCTAACAGTTATGGTCCAGGACTGTTGGAGAGCTTAGGGTTAGCATCACTGCTCCGTAGGGCATCGTGGAGAATTTACTGCTTATCAGGTACGAAAATTATAAAATAATTTATTAAAAATCAGAACAGCACATGTCTCTTCAGTTTTGTTAGACTGTCTTTTAATGTCACCCTCCTCATTCTCCCTCCCGTTCTAGTAGGCTTCCTGTTGCCCTGTGTGGGAGTATACCTGTGTATTTAAACTACATGTAATTAAGAAATGTAGCAGTGAACAGTGCTAGTACTGTGGTAGAACGTTGTTTACATGGTCCCTTTAGTCTTCATTTTCTCCAAGATCTTCAGAGTTTTCCTTCTTTAATGGTATAAAAACTACTAGTAGGCATTGTTGTAAAATAAGCTGTTTTAGAAATATGCCTTGAATCAAGGCAAGTTTCTTGCTGTAATTGGTTTACTGTAATTTGAACGCTGATATTTACTTTTAGGAGAATCTGATCTCAATGGAGCAATAACAGAAGCAGGAAAAACCTATGAAGAAATTGCCACTCTTGTAGCGGATCAGGTAGGAGTAGTATGAATGCATTGGTGTAGTGTGTACCAACATATCACCTATTTGGATCAATTCTTACTTTTTTTTTTTTTTTTTTTTTTTTTTTTTCCCCCCCTTTTAAAACATAACTGCTGGTGCTGCAAACCAGTTAAATGAAATTAGTATTAATACTTTTAAATGCACTTTCATCTTCTTTTATACTAGTGTCAACTTGGGGGGATGTGATGGGAGGGTATTTCTCTTGGATCAGAAAGTTCGCATTCTGGTTTCTAAAATACTAACATGATTACTTCCTTTTAAAAAATGTTTGTTTTCTGATGTCAGTGAACTCTCTCCGCTACTGAAACAAAAGAATGAAATTTAATCAACTGTAGGGTTTCCACTTCCCCCTGCATTTCCCAAATGTTTGCAGAATCCAGATCTTGGTGCATTTCATTGTCTTGACATGCGGTTGTCTGCTTCAGTAAAAATCTAGCTTAAATCCTGATTGGATCATAAATTATAAACTGATGTCTAGTATATTAAGCTTAAAGTCTCCAAAGTGCAGATCCTCTTATTTCAAGGTTGAGTCTGGAAGTTTTTAAAACAGCTTTCCAAGTCAGCAACTAAGGAGATGCACCAGTGTGTGTACATACCTGTATACGTAATGAGATTGTACTGGTACAGTCTGGCTCTTCAGCCAAAATTTGAGGCAAACCCCCTCACTTCATAAGCTGGTGTTAAGTAAAGGAAAGAACAGAGGCATCTACTCACAGGTACTCAGTGCCTTACTCCAAAGAGTTTCTATTTTAATAAGGACATTTTAAAATATGAAAGTTGTAACAAACAGTTAAGACTTTGATTTGTTTTTTTTTTCTGTTCTTTCCTTTCCTTTTTTCCCCTCATCTTTTTTTGTCATCTTAGTTTTTCTGTGATGTTAATATGTCACACATACTTTTACTAATGCTTACACTTTGTCTATTAGCCGAAGAAAGATCTTCACTTTTTGATGGAAACAAATCATGAATATAAAGGATTTCTTGGTTGCTTCCCTGACATCATAGGAGCTCATAAGGTATGTGAGGAGCCTTTCCTTGTACGGGTTGGAAGCTCTGCAGCTTACTGATACGTGATAAATAATTATGCGCTGCCTAGAAGTTTCTTTAACATTAAAAAATAGAGAAGAGGGCTAACTTTTCTGGTGGGGAGACACGGCACGCCCGACTCCCACCTCCCAAACACTAGCAACAAAAACTACTCACTTTGTTCTTTGTAATATGAAAGCTGTCAAATAATAAAACAATAAATTTAGCCATTGTGTCTAGTTTTGGATATCCTGCTTTTTTTGGTCCTAGAATTTTCCTTATGTTCATGTGCTAACCGTAATGTATTTCAGGAAACTAAAAATTTTGAAGTATTAAGCAAATACACAAGTATTTTTTTACCACTTGAAGTGTTAAATATATAAAACAATAACATACTTTGGAGAGCAGCAAAAATAAAAGCATATCAGATTTGTGTATTCTTTCTTCAGGACACAGTCCCTCATCCCACAGAATCCTTGGGGAAAAATACCATAAAAGGAGAAGAAATGTTTTTAAAACTCGAAACATAAGCCTACTGCCAAGAGATGTGTAAATAGATTCTCTTGAATGTTGTTTGACCCAAATACATTGTGAAGAAGGAGGCATTTCTTTTTATGCTTGTTGTTTATGTGACCCAAGGATTTTCCTGAATCAAAAGCTATACATTGCAATGAGGTGTAGTCTCTTGGAAAATAGTTTTTGTTGTCTCATCTTGTATAATGTACAAATAAGGTTCTACAGGCATTTGATAATTTGAGGCTTTTAGATGTCTGTTGTGTTGGTCAGCTGTATTTTGAAACTTGGTCCTCTTGTCCTATCTGTGGATGTCCTTGTGTATTACTGCCTTTACCAAACTCAGTTTCCTAGTGACTCTGTTCATGCCTGTGTTTGAAGTCACTTTTTGCAAGTGTCTGTTAGGACTCTCGAAAGCAATAGAGTGAAATAACAAATTTTGGGTGAAAATGTGGGAAAGCTGAATTGGTCATTGTGCATGTGTGTGTATATATGTGTATAGTGTGCAAGCTCAAAATGTGGCCAGTGGCATTTTAGGTGACTGTAAAGACCTTTAAGTTGATTGCTTGTTTAATCTACTCTTTTACTCTTTCTGCATTTGGTTTCTACAGGGAGCAATAGAAAAAGTGAAGGAAAGTGATAAACTAGTTGCAACCAGTAAAATAACGCCACAAGACAAACAGAACATGGTGAAACGTGTGAGCACAATGGCTTATGCACTACAAGGTAAACCAAATTTTGGTTAAATGGCAATGTTGTAAACCTCTGAAGGACATCTCTTAAGTAACAAGCTTTTGAAGAGAATCTTTATTCTACCAGGAATGACAGTAAGAGCTAGGCATGGGGTTTTGTTGTTTCTTGGGGTTTTTTTCTGAGTTGCTTAGATTTTCCTAAATTTATAGTTCTTTTGCAAATTGTTTTCTTTCAAAACTCATTATTGCTATTGCAAAACATAGCTGTTTTGGAAATACAATTAAAAAAAAAAACCCACCCCAAACTGATTCTTTAATTTTGAAGTTATAAAGTCTGCAGTTTATCACGTGCAAAAGTGTTTTTCTGACTCATGGTTTAGTCAGACATGAGATTCATATTCCTGTGGATAAGACTTTATTTCCTGGATGTTCTTCAAATGAACTTTTTTCCTCTTCAGGCTAGAGATGTTGTAAATATGAGACTGCACTTGAAAAAACGGGGAAATGAGGAGTCAGGGCTCAGTCCTGCAGGGTATCAAGCCCTTAAGTGCATCCTGTTACTGACTTCAGTGGGACTACTAATTTCTGAGGGAGCTGCATCTCTTTTGGCTGACTTAAAGCCAAGAGTACTCAGTATTTTACAGGACAAAGTCAGAGCAGCACACAAAATTGTTTTTAAAAACAAACAAGAAAACTCCCCATCCCCTCCTTCCTGGTCACAATGATGCAAGAGAACTGTGCTGTATAAATGGTAATCATGGAAGAGACCTCCAGAACGACTTTTACAGTCTAGAATATTTCTTTTCCCTCTATTGGTATCTCAAAATATATTTAACTGTTTATTTCATCCATAAGCTGTGATCTGTCAACCGATGCAGAAAGTAGTCAAAGGTGTTACAGATTCAGTAATGCTGTTTCTCTCAGGTTTCTACTGAAACAGCCTCAGTCAAGAATGGGTCAAACACAACTGGCTGTATCTTTTTTTTTTTTTTTTTTTTTTTTTTTCCCCAATCCAGTACTAAAATTACAAAGAATTTTAGCTTTGTGATACGCAGTAAGAAAGATGTGCTGCACTGAATAAAATAATAAACCACTTGAATGAAACTTCCCTACCATAGGATGGGAGGATGAAGGGAAGCTTCTGTGATTTAAAGCCTGATGTATACAAGTGTGGGGCAGGGAAGACTGCAGTGGTTTAGATGACTTATTTAATACGTTCACTCTGAGCACTCAACCTACAACCTTAGTTCTCATTTAATATTGTTTTTATGCATATATTCCTTGTGGTTTTTTGAATGAAACCCAAGAAAAAAATTCTAATGGGATAGGCTGGTAAACATGTGAGTTTGAGTGTGCTGGAACCTGGCTTCTGTCACTTAAAGGAGTAATATAAGCAACTCATTACCCTTCACAGCAGCAAGAGGCGCCAGTTGGGCTTCAGAAGTATCTTACTGGATGAGAACTTCAGGTCCTCCATGAGGTCACATTGCTCAGTTTCTCTGACACATCTGATGGGGTTAGGTTTAGGTTTTCCCTTACCTTCTTTTAGTCTCTTGTCCAGCCTATCCCAATTCTTCTGGTTGTGGCCTCACTAGTCTCCTTGTATCAGTCCTCTCCCTCAGTACAGGGAGCGGATCCATGTTCACATCTGGGATGCAGGCTACCATGAGAGCTGTGGGGAGAGCACAGGAGCTCTGTTCCGATGTGTGGCCTTGTTTCAGCAGGGAAATGGATTTCATGAAAAATCAGGCTTTATTCCTGCAGCCCTCCTGCAAAGTGCAGTGCTAAATAACCTAACAGGCAGGAAAACAGCCCTGCCTACAGTACTTTCTCGAACACAACCTGAGCGGTGAAAGCACAAAATGAACAAGGCAGAAAGTGTATATGTAAGAAGAAAAGTCTTTATAATTGAATGCTTTGAGAGTCCTACATACACAAAATGTGCAGTAAAAATTGCAGTTTTTCAGAAAACGAGGGGAACAATTCATTTAATTTCTTAGCCTGCAATCGTATTTCTGCATAAAGTGACTACGTATTTTAAATATGTTCTGTTTCTGTTTCAGATTGCACAGAAGCTGAGGCAGGCACTCAGCCGCTTTCCTGTGATGTAGAGAATGAGGAGTCGACAGTAAAGAATAACTCCGAAGTGCTTTTCTGATTTGGGGGCAATGCTAATAAAAACTTGTTAGCCTTTGCCAGCCAAAAAAACCACCAAAAAACCCCACCACCAACAAAAATCAATTGTAGAAAAAAAAGAATTATTTAAAACTTTACTGTGTCAGCCTGAATCATAAGATAATGTTCTCTTACCTTGAATGCTCTCCCATTTGTATCATTATTTAAATAAAAGCAGCTAGATAATGCTGTCAGTTATAGGGATCTAAATTACCAAACTGATATGTTGCCATGGACTCCATGCAGACTTGCATCTATCAGATGTTCTTCTAAAAACTCTTAATCAACATCAGAGTTACAAATTTATATATATATTTTTTTTTAAGCAGGAAGGCAGATAAGCTTGAGAAAATTACTTCAATACTCATTATATTCAGCTCTCCAGTGATTCAGTAGCCAGGAGGAATTATATTCGTGTATGTTTCTGGTACATGTTCATGATAATCTCCTGAAGGAACACTTTGTTCTAAGTTTTGCTTCCCATACGCAGCCATGGCATACTGCTCCCATTATGACTTCTCGTAAATATCATTCATTCTTCCCTTTCTTTTTTTTCCTTCTAACTAAATCTTGTACTTGTGGCACAACACCTCAGAGCTTATGTCAGGCTCTTTCTTTCTTGCTGTGCACTGTGTAAGAAGACAAAGTACAAACGCGGAAGGAGCCATTCAGGAAGGTGTGAAAAAGTTTTCCATACCAGCACTTTGACCCCCACCCCACCCACCCCCCCCCCAGTGTTACGCCATAAGGCACTGGTGTTCCTCAGTGCTGTGCAGGGCCAGCTTCCCTTTTACCCCTCTGAGAGCTGGAGGTGTTTCGGCAGAGGGGACACTGCCACATCTAATCCAAACTAGGAGAAGCCACCAAATTCCAGTTAAGCTCAGGTCTTCATGTAGTAGTATGGCATGTTGTCAGCTTGGGTTAACTTTTTTGTTACTTTCTAACACAAACTAAAAGGTGACAAAAGTACTGAATAACATCATTAGTTATCACACAAACTGTGTGCTTTTATTATCATCTCTTATCAAGTGGCCCAGTGTCCTCTTTTGTACTACTGAAATATCATTTGAGGCCTGGGCTTTTCAAAACAAAAAAAGCCACCACCACCAACCCTGTTCACAATGGGCACCAACTACAGTAACTAATTTCATGCCATCAGCAAGCAGGAAAGCCAAAACGCAGTCATGTGCCTAGAGAATAAATGTTTTGGCAAAAACCAAAAATTTTTTAAGGCGGCATTTTACCTATAAGCCATTCTAAATGACGGGTACAGTCTGCGGGTTGAATAGTTGCCTTACTCTCTTTTGCATTGGTGTTACTTTTATGTGCTAGAAGGAAAATCTGGGTCTGCCTGAATAACCTGAAACCAAACCAAACCAGACTAAGCTGAAGTCTAGATGCTTTTCAGTGTCACGGGTTTTGTTCACGTTTTACAAACCTTGTCTTTTTCTCCTCCCAATTTTAGTTGTTCGCTTCCAAAATTCCATAGCGCAGTGTTGTTTGATACAGCCATTTAAATATGTACAAATTGTAAAGAATATGTATAAATGTTTTACACCAAATGTAAGATCTGCTTGCATGTAGAAGCAGCTTATATAATAAATTGTTACAATGTGTACAGTAAATTCTGAAATCACTTTTTCAAGCCAGCATTTTTTTTAGCATTTGTATATTCACTTTTTGGTAATGAAATCTCTTTGTAACAGACTCTTAATTTGGGAGGGGGAAGGGGGGTGTCTTTTTACCAATCTTTAAATAGCTCCATATGCACTAAAGTTGAAGGTTCTTTATCTTTAATAGATTGTTTTGGAATCTAAGTGTAAGCTGTGCATTCCCAGTGCAGGGAAGCTGTGACAGTAGCAACTGTGTCAGAGATGCAACATTTTGGCAAAAAAGAAAAACTGTTTAAAGACTTCTAGTAAAATGAAGTTAAACTGATAATAAATATTTATGTATATCCACCAGACTATTTTATTTTTTTTTCTTTGAAATCATCATGTTGCTTTTTAACAGGCTGATGGCAGTACGAGGCAAATCCTCCTTAGAGCTTTTCATCAGCTCACTCACCAGCTAAGGAATGAGAAAGCATCCGTGTGTCTTCTGTAAAGCAGGCATCACAACGGAACGGTACAATAGTGCTAGTGACTGCAAACCAGCAAAGGCTACGCATATGTTGTAAGCTTTCATTATTCAGGTCAGTCCAGCTCGTGGTTGATGGAACCCTCCTGACTACAAATAAGTAGTAGAGCACAGTGCTACTGTGTATTCTTGGCTTTGTGTTGGCACGGTGTTGACCCAGAATAGAAATTAGATTGTCTTTGGTATTTGTTTTTTAAATTAGACATGAATAGTGGCATAGTTAAGTTGAGTGAGTTGGGAGCAACAGAAAATCTTCACACCGAAGATGCAGTCATGAAACAAGAATAACAAGTTAGAGTAAGATTTGAGCAGTGCCCTCCTGAATTTCGTTTGTCATAGCTGAATAATTAATCTCTGGAGCATCAAAAAACCTTAATACTGTTTCCTGGCTTAGGCTGTTCTTCAAGAATGAGCCAAACACTGGCATTATTGCAGTGACTTTGTAAGAGACATCAAATGCCCTGGCTGTTGGGTTTAACTTTAGATTTTAATTGCTTATTCCATTATTGATAAAATACCAAATTAATTTTTTAACAATAAAAATGTAGCTACAGAAAGGTAAATGCTACCTGCACCTTGTCTGCAGTTAATCCTGCAAGGGATTAGACTGCAACAGCAGACTTTGTTGCAATGTATGATATGTTTTTGGAAGAGTACTGTCTACTGCAATTAGAGTATTTTTTTAAATGCTATAATGAGGCTTAGCTTTGCATGAATACTAAAATTTTTACATTACTGAGCAATTTCTGTTTTCTATGATGAAGTAGTTGAGAAAATATTACCATAACATAGACTTTATTCTCTATATTCTGATTAAATAATATATGTCAGTTTGACTGCTACCAAAATTAGTCTTGTTTAGTGCAGCAGAATAATTCAGACTAACAGCCTTGTAAAGAAGGAGATGCATCTCTTGGGCTGCGGTTTATTTTGACACACACCAGACACTCTGCCAGTCTGGACTGGCCAGAAGTCGCCCACGGCCTCGTGGCGTGCAGGCATCTGCAGCAAGCAAATCACTGGCTAGGCGGGCATCCCGCCACTGCTGCCTCTGCCTTCCGTAGTGTGGCACACGGAGAGAGGTGAGCACGCGCCAGGGGACGCGAGTCGTGTGGGAGTCTTCTGTCAGTTGTTTTTTTCTGCTCTACGTACTTTCCGTATTTTTCTATAACTCTTCTGATAAAGTTAACACTAATAACTGATAGAATAACAAACAAGTATGGAACAGGAGAGGGAACCACTTGGGCAGAAAAAGCCCCTTTTTTACTGTCTAAAGAATCCTTAACAAAAACAACCTCACAGAATGAGAAACCTACAGACTGGCTGGAGACCAATCCCCCATCCTGCAGTGTGGCAGTGTCAGTTATAGCCATACTATTTTAAAGGACATCTGAGTCACAAATACACATTTTCTTGGAATCTTGGAGATTGCACAACATGCCAGCATAGCCCTTTCCAGTAAATTAGCATGTTAACACTTAAAAAGCTTTCCCTTGCATACATCATCACTTCTGTAGGTTGTACTGCTACCTCTAAGCTTGAGTTCTCATTAACTAGAACAGTTAGGCAACATATTGAATAGTTTTTACATGCTAGAAGCCTTTCCTCATGTTAAAGTGTATGAAAGTCATCTGTTCTCTTGCTCATGCCAGAATGAGGACTGCAGTTCTCACCTTTCCAGTAGAGTCACGCTGGCTCCTCAGTTTATGGTATCACTAATGCCCACGTTGCCCTACTGTGTTGTTGCCTGGCTGCATAACTTCCATACAGTGATCAAATACTGTACATAGAGCTTTGGGCATCTGTCACAAACGAAATGTAATTGTTGAGCAGTTTTCAATTTATAATACTCAGTTCTGTCTGTATTTGCAACCCAGACCTAGTTGGGGGTGACGCAGTTGTTTTTGATTTTAATAGACTGAATGTTATATTCCAATTATTTAATAGACTTCTAGTGTAAGTTTTCAACTCATTTATGCCTACCTAGTAGTAACCATATTTACAACATATTATATTGAATTTCTTCTGAGACTTGACTGTCAGAAATTTGTAAAAATTATTTCTAAAACCCTTCTGTTTGCCTCTCTATATCCCCTGTTTTTTAATTAGGCTAATCTTCCAGACAGAGGATATTTGACTATTTAGACAGAGTGTTCTCAACAAACTTGAATTGGCTGGGTTTTGCCCCTTGCCCCCACCCTTCCCCCCCCACCCCCTTATGGCTCTTTGCACAGTTGTGGCTTTGGGATCTTTGCAGTATCTTTGCTGACACAAGTCAGTATCTTTGGGATACTGAATTTAAACTGACATAATTTCCTTGTTTTATAAAGGGGAAAAAAAATGTGTTTGCCTATTTTTAATCTTCTAGGCTTTTAAAATCATAGAATGGTTTGGGTTGGAAGGGACCTTCAAAGGCCATCTAGCCCAACCCCCCTGCAAGGAGCAGGGACATCTCCAACCAGATCAGGTTGCTCAGAGCCTCATCCAACCTGGCCTTGAATATTTCCAGGGATGGGGCATCCACCACCTCTCTGGGCAACCTGTGCCACCCTCATTGTAAAAAAAAATAAAAATTCCTAATATTGAATCTGAATCTTTTAATCTTTCCTAATTGCTCATGCTTTCTTAAACTATCATGATTTTTTGCCTTCCTTCAGATTCCAGCTACTACGCCTACTGCCTTCCTGCTGAACTTCCTGAACTCTGGGTTCTTGTCATCTACAGAGTTAACAGCTATTTGCTTCATGATAGACTTCATTAGTTTCTTTGAATGAATCCTCTCATTCTGAAGGCAGCTTCCTCATGCTTACTGAACACCCTTCTTCCCTTATTCTGGCCTGTGGCTGGATTCTTCTGTTAAAATACATTTTTGTAAGTCAAGTATTTTTCTGTCAGAACTGAAGCAAGAAGGTGTATCATACTTACTGTTTGCTGTGTAACAGCAGTCTTTTGTTCCCCTTAGTTTTCCTATTATACCTAGCATCTTCAAAGACTATTCACTTTTTAAAAATATTTGCTAATAAACTCATTTTGTCTTAGCAGACATTTTTTAATTTAAAGTCACTTTTAATTCACATTGCCTTCTGTTGCAAGTAAATCTCAGTAGATCCAAATCTAAAGTTGTTACTCTTCACTGGTATCTTCTATCTTCTGAGATGTCATTTCCCAAACAAACAAGTAATTTGATAAACTGTTCTTCCAGTAAATAGTTTTCCTAAAAAAATGTATAACGGAGTAGAATTTTAAAGATGTAATTAAGCTGCTAGCTCCGAGAGGTTTGTTAGAGGCTACCTCAGCAGAATAATGACAAATGATAGGACTATAAATATAACAGAAAATATAGAAAGATGGTGGTAACTTTTTAAAAAAAAAAAAAGCTAAGTGGTTTAGTTTCTTTTGAATTGTGTGTTACTTATTTGACCTTAGTTATTAGCCTGTCCCCAAAGACACTCGACAAGAGTGAGGAACAGGGGCCCAGTGACGTATGTGCACGTATATAGGAACGTGCAGCGTTTGTGCTAGCGGAGATCGCTGAGCCAGTCCCCCTGGGCTGACAAGCCTGCAAAGAAAGGCGTCAAACTGGGAAAACTGATTTGCCAAGCGGGTCGGTAACCAGGCAGGTTCTTTGACCATCTAACAGAATTGATAAAAGGGAAGGGAGGAGTGAGGGATACAGGAAAGAGCATTTGTGGTCGGCCAGCTTAGAAGAGGCTTGGCTGGGGCAGTGGAAGAGCATTGCCTGAAGAACTCAGAAAGGCAGAGAAAGCCTGTGAGTCTGAAGAGGAAAGAAAGAAAGAAAGGGGAAAAAAAAAGGCGGCGGGGGGGAAGTAAGGATCTCCTTTAGGAGTTTTAAATTCCTTTTCAGGGTTTCCTGGAAAGATTTGCCCAAAGGTTAGAAGCAAAAAGAGAAGGAGCAGTGGCTAAGTTAATTTTGTTTAGTCGTTGGGTCCCTGCCAGAAACAACTCCACTTTGGAACCTTTATGCGCTTTCAGCCATAACATGTCTCTTAGGAAAATGCCTCTGTACTGGATGACCTAGAAAGGATGAGCTTAAGCTGTTAGGATCAGTGAAAGCTGGACCTGATGCCAGTATTGTGGAGTTGGTGGGCTATGCAGTCCTATTTACATGAAGCAGTGACCGAGAGGAAAGCTGCATCTGTCAACGTGGCACTGAGCTTAGAGGAGGAAGAGCACTGCGTGTTATCTACAGCAAAGCGGGTCAAGCGCCCTGGGACTAAAACACAGCTGCCTGGGGGTGTCTGGCCAAGGGAGCGTGCTGTGCTCTGATGTTTCAGTGTCTCACTGTGTTTCTTCAGACTTTGTCCTGCCCACGAACAAGGTCTGCCCTGAACTAGGAAAGACCAGAACCATATGAAAGCAAGCACCAGGTGAGCTCTCCAGAAACAGAATTTCTACATGTGTGGTTTCAGTAAACTAACCTGCTCTGAGTGTACATGATTTTTCCTATAGGCTTCCTTGCAGGAAATGTAAGTGCAGGGATGGATGGATGGACAAGTCGTTTTACCTTTGGCTGTGAAAGACCTGCATCAGTCTGTGTGAGTATTCTCTCTCTCACTGATAGGAAAACTGAGGGACAAAGAACTGTCACATGCCAAGAAGGCAGGAGGGCTAAGAATGGAACTCAACTGCTAATTCTGACAAAGGAATTTGATGCTGAAATTCACCTAAATTCAAAACTGCAATCTCCAACCCCTACGCAGCTTCCTTCTCCTCCCTCGGGCCTCCCCCCCTCCCCAGCCCGTTCAGCTGATGCCAAACTCCAGAGCTCCTGACTGTTTGCAATGGTGAAGTTTCTGGTACATGCAAGACGTACCTGTTCTTACCTGAAGTACCTACCAACATCCACCTGCAATTATATGATGCCTCAGGGACTAACGAATTTGGTCACCTACAGGAGACTTGAAAAGAGAGGGACAGGAGACTGGAGTTTACAAAATAGGGACTGTGAAGAGGATAAAGGGACTGAAAACAGAACCTTGACAAATTCAAAGGCAAGCTTTTGATTTCTGATCATTTAGAGTAGAATATCTAAAGAAAATCAGTTTTAAAAAAAGTTACAGTTGTAGATGAAGCCAGATTCTAAACATAATGGTACTTCTAATGCTGAAGCGAAATATTCAGCTTCTTTCAGATGTGTAATTACACTGAGATAACTAGATTAGGTTCGTTAAGGTACTGGCCGTTCTACTTTATAGCTCTTTGTATACAAAGAATAGTAGCAGCTTCTAGGACTGTGAATTATCTTAGGACAATAATAATGTTAAAGTAATTAACAAATAATATCGCTATATCAAACACAAAACACCAACTCTTTGTAATATTTGTAAATCTAGATAGAAGCTCATCTCTTAATCCTATTAAATGAAATTATTAAATGCCTCATTATGCTTACTTCTCTGCTTTACAGTTTGGGGGAAGAGAATCTCCCTGCTTCTATATGATTCTTTGGCATTGCCTGCTCCTCTAGACCTTTCTGGACCCATCAGAATTTATTACACACCTAACATAAATGGCATTGTATTCACTTTGTTGGCATTTCTGAAACCCTGTCTCCTGCCTGGGCAGGAGGATGTAATTGCTATTATGTTCTTGCAATTCTGTAAGACTGTCTGGAGGGCTTTGGCTAGGATGTCATCCCCTTACGATACTACCAGCACTCACACCTGTACTAGGAATCTGAAATACCTACTGGCATTTCTTAAGGGCCCTTAAAATGTTTATGTGAGAATCCCATCTTTTTTTCTTCTTTAAACCTGCTACTGTAACTTCCAATGACATGATGGAAACACAGACCTTCAGAAGCACAGAACAAGAGAGCGCCACTATCCAATGTTCATCTATTTATATTTATTTTCCTAATCAAATTATTTCCAAGCCAGATCTTGTCAAATTTGGTGCATCCAATAGTATAATGATTCACCAAGCTAAACTATTGCCAAAGGGGAAGGTGTCTCAAAAATGAAGGCCATACAGGGGTGAAGGACATTTTTCTAATTGTTGACTACTTCCTGACTAGTTGACTAATATTTTTTAAGCTCAGTAAAGATTTTGTTTAAAAATTCAACAGCTGGAAGAGAAGTGAAAAGATAAACATAACATCTGTTGCAATACAGGAGCGAAATCTAAAACAGGCTGCTTGCTGTTAGGATGGTGCTGCTGAGCTGGACATTGCCCCAGAAGTTCTCATCTGATTGCACTCACAAGGACTGCACCGCTCAGGACTCGTTATGCCTGCACAGACAGTTGAGAAGTAAGGAAACCTTTCATTTGTCTTCCCTGTTTAAGTAGTGACACTTTCCTGGCTGGTTCCAAATCACACCTACCAAAGTTGCAGCAAGGACTTTTTTTTTTTCTTCTTTTTTTTTTCTTTTTTTTTTTTCCTCCCTAAGACAAAACTTTGGGAAGGAGGTAGGTATAGAACCCTTCTTCCCTAGTATGAGCATGTTTATGCTTAATTGACAATAGATAAACTTTACTGGGGTAAGAACTGGTGTCAGTCTAGCTACTGATTATAAACATAGTATTAATGCTTGGCAGAAATGAAACAACAACAAAAAAACTCCAAACAAAACTACAATGCAAGTGTTTGAGAAGTCTTCCAAAATTTAAACCAAATTTGCAATCAGTAAGAGGCGGCTGCTATCCAAGGACTGCTATACTGTAAAATAAGTCTCCAGGATGGCTGCAGGAGTTGGGATCTATTTGAATGTGGTGTAAAACTGTAAAATCAGCATGAGAAAAGCGCAACTTGCAGAGACTGCGGTGGTTCCAGAGGGAACTCGGGGTCTGCTCCTAGAACAACAGAAGAGTCCAGAAAAGCTGTGGTTGTAGGTCTGTCTGGCACAGCTCCCCTCTGAGTGAGCTGCTAGGTTTATATTGTCATTATCAAGTGTTAGTATCTAATAAAAATTACTAGTGGCCTTAAGTCACTTTTTAATAGTAAAATAAAACAGCCCTTTCCCTGTGTGTCACAGGGAAAAAAAAACAAAACCCAAACAACCAAGGATACCTTAAAGTTTTCTCCTGTGGGACTCCAGCCATGACTAAGTTAAACTCAATAGCCAGTGCTAGGCAACAGTTCAAGTGCAGATGATCATTAAAACAAAACAAAACAAAAAAATCTAATGACTGTAGTCAACATGCACAGATCTGTCTCTTAAGGCAGAAGGTTTCTTAAAAGTAGTCATTTTATAATGGTTTCTCTGCAGTATGTTGTACCCTGGCCCATCCAGGTCTTCTGTTCCTGTATCAGGGCAGACTTCTGAGTGACAGCTTCTAGGATTAAATTGAGTTTAGTTACTCTGTCTTCTAAGGGGCACTTTTAAACTCACAGAGCATCTTTGCTTTTATTCAGGCATGCTATGAAGTCTGTGCCTCAGTGTTTCCATCGATCTGCACCAGTTCTGGCCCTTCTCTGTCATCTGCAATAAATCTCCAGGACCAGACGAAGTCTATTTCAAATTTCTGGAAGGAGTAAAGAGAGAATTCAGCTGAACTCCTGCCAAAATATGCAGGGAATATTATTCAAGATAGCTACTTTGCAAGAAGAGCACAGAAAAGCTGTCATTGCACTCATCTTTTTAAAAGACACAGGAAGCAACTTCAGGGATAACCAAGGAGTAACTCTTCCTTTGTATCAGGATCACTGATTAACAGAAACCAACCACGTTGGGCAAAAAGCATCAGAGAAAGCAGGGAGGAGGGAGGGGTAGGGACAAAAAAGACGAAGGGTAATGGCAGTGTAAGGAATAAAAAACAACGTGGTGATGAAGGCCACAAGGCAGGCAATCTGAAGAGCTAATGAAGTAGAGGTAATGAAAACAGCTGCAAACAGACATTGTATGAGGTGAATGATAGCAGCCTGGGTGCCTGACAGAAGGAGGACTGTTACTTTTGGCTTGTGGTTCAGAGGGGAGGACATGAAGACTGGTGTCACACTCCAGCCGCCCCTGCCCTCTCCAAAGTTTGTTTTACATGGCACTGTAATTCTTGCACCCCAGGAGCTGGCCGCCCCCCAAATCCACAGCTTTCTGGAGCTTTTCCAGCCACACCCACACACAGCCTTTCCACCCCCTCCCCCAAGCTGCTGAGATTATTTTGGTCTGCCCGCACCCTGTCCTCACCCCTTCCCACACACACCAGCCTGCCCAGGTCAGGGGTACTACAGGGCTACCTGAAACCAAGGCTGGTACCAAAAGCAAAGAGATGTCCTAGGAGTAGAGTGCAGAATACAGGGAAAGATGGTTTCTCACCCTGTTTCCACCCTGATAATTTTTGAGGGCCCACCCCTCCGCATATTTGGAGAAAAAAAAAAGGTTTTTTGAGTAAACTCATTTTAATTCCTGCAACTTTCAATCAGCAAGGCCAGCGAGCTGAGAGTAGCCAATATGGACTAATCATTTTTGCTATGCGTGCCATGACCAGTCCCCAGACTATCAGGGACTGCGTGACAGCTACAGACACAGCGAAACCTAAACCACTTGCACCCCAGCGTGGGAATGTATCATTCCTAATCAACCTCACCCATAATGGTTTGTATGTTAAGAGTGGACATGGCACAAGTTAGTAGTACAGGCAATTCTTTTTGTAAAAGCAATGCAAAATCTTGTTTTAGTGAAGCAGAATGGCACACCTAGATAAACAAATTGGCAAAAACGAAATACTGACTAGGAAGCAGAATGAAAGCATACCTATGGTTACTTGTATGACACATAGTTCATGGATTTAATTAGTGCTTTGAGAATAATATAACATACCAAAATGGTTATTCACATAACTTCAATCCATGGTATTTCCTCAGTCCTCCTTTTTTCTAGCCTGTTCCTCTCATTCACACACTCTGTCCTATTTTGTCAGCTACCCCTTTACAGCAGTGCTGACAGAGATAACACCTCGTTCTAGTCCTCCTTTCCTTTCAAGAAAAACATATGTTATTCACTCAGCATTCACCTTACAGGGCTGTGAAATAGCTTGACTCCTTACCCAGCTGTTTGCTCTATTTTACTGTTTTCATTTTTCTTTACCCTTCTCGTAGCTGGTGGCATACTGAGGAACTCTATTAACTATTCTGTTCTGAACTAGTTCATATTCACTCTCTTTTCAAACTATTCAGTCTAAGTCCTCTTGTCATAAAGCTGCTGAGGAGGAGAGGAACACCTGAGATTTATCACCCAATGCCACTTTTACGAGATTGTTCAAAATTTTAAAAAAAAACAAACAAAAAAAACAACAAACCAACTGTTAAAAATGCCCAAACCCTCAGTCTTCCAGGTAAACAAATCTGTTTTCCTTTCTTTGCGTAAATGTGTTATTACACTGCCTCTTGCTCCCTTTGCTCTTTGGTCTCAAGCCCCTCCTAAATCTGAAAATTAATGGACAGGGCTTTCTAAAGCGTGAGGAGACATAATACCACAAAACATCTTTTTAAGAAATGAAATCAAACCGGCCTACCTTCAATTTAAAAGCACCACATAGGTGTACTAGAAACAACTAAAATGGAAAGAAATGTTACAATATGATAATAGAAGAGCAAATCTCTGCATGCAAGGCAGATGGGGTTGCTTTGAGAAGGTGACTGAGTTAATGGCTTTTTTCTATGTAGCTTAGTATCCTGCACACAATCAGCGGTCCATTATCAAAGGTACTAGCCAGAAATTCTGTATCTTAAGAAAGATGCAGCAAATAAATCCTGAACCTTACACCTAGGGAATGTTTCCCATGGAATTTATAGATGAGAACTGAGGTTCTGGATTATGTTTAAAATGTGGGAGAAATTATCCTACTCTTCACAGAAATATAAGGCTCCTTTTCTCAGTAGTTGTAGGGTGGTGGTACCGGCTGCTAGACAGCTGTTGCATGCCACCAGACTACTGGCAGAGATCACTGCTGCCACATGCTGTGTTTAAAGCAGTTTTAAAGACCTATGAGATCTAGCTGAAGAAAAGTATGAAAAAGAAAAATGCTGATAATATATTCATTTACACAGGATGAAATAAGAGTCAAAGAATAACAATAGACCTTTGCCCCTTGTGTTCTCCAAAGTTAGTTACTTTTTTCTTTCAGAAAGCAGATATTTCATGTGTTTTTGTTACAAATTCAAGTTTCTGAAGGTAAGCACTTAACTTCTAAAAATCTATTGATGTCATGATTTGATTGTATTAAAGTGGTTTTTTGTTCAAATACTTGAGTAAATCTGAAACTTTTATATGGACAGGTTGTGTCCAACATTCACCTATGTTCACAAAAAAATCTTCAGTTTTGCTTTAGCTTTTTGTTATGTGTACAAGAAAAAAAAAAAAAAGAGAACTGGAATGTGACACTACTTTTAAATATCAGTTTCTATTGCTTTCATACATGTGCATTTCTGTGAACACAGAACATGTGCTCATCTAACAAAATCCTATTAGAAAATGCTACAACTGTAAATAACTAGCACTGAAAATAAACACAGTTAATGCACTCTGTTATCCTTATGAGTATTCAAACAACTCCCACTAAAGCTTACATGCTGAAACTCCATAGAAGATATTCTCCATTGAATGCCTGATCACAGTGAGGGCAAACTCCAGTTTAATAAGCTTTAAATAAATTAACATTAATTAGTGTTACATATTGAGCATGGAAACTCTGTTCTGCTTGCGCTCTCTCTTCCCACCCCTCATTTTTAAATGCCTCATTATAGGTCTCATCTGCTCTGTATGCTCCTTTTTTTTCTAATGTATAGTCTGTATTACTCAATAGGACAAAATAACTGAAGGTTCTTGTCTTACCAGAATTCATTTACAAATTAATTATAGTAAGAGGGATCAGAAGCTAACATTTTCCTCAATAAATAAAGTGTACTGCACCATGAAAATGATCCAGATATATATGAAGCCCCGCTGTGACTTGAACTGCATTTTCTCCTCAACTTGTACAATTTTTGTGTGACTTGGTTAGTCTTAAAAAATGCAAGGTTGTTTTTTGTTTGTTTTAATTATTTACCTCCTAGGTTCATCTTCTGTATCATAATCAGCTTCCTGTTATATTCTTGCATTTTGCACCTTTATATTCATCTGCTTCTATCTGGCTAGCTATAACATCTCAACAGACAATGAAACTCACAGATTCTGAACAACCAGGAAGACTCTTTTCTTCCATCTTACAAATTTGGAGCATCAACAGAATAGTTCCGTTCTTATTTAAGAACGAAGTTAGTAATGACTTTTCTGCAGCAGGCAGTCTCTTCCAGTATCCTGTTTGTGAAAATGGTAGCCAGCGTATCGTCGAAAAATGCCACAACAGGCAATTTGGGATAGCATCTTTCTGGAGTTTTCTTCATAGCTGACTCATAGACAAGAGGGAGGCCTCTTTCACCTCATGAAAACCACATCCCCTGATAGGGGATAATCATGAAACTCTTCTTCCACTGTTGAAGTTCAACAGCAGTATACACAATTTGTCAGAAGATAAGAAAAGGCATATGTCCACTGAGAAAAACTACTAACCTACATGCTGCATCTCTGCCTGTATATATACTAGGCAGTTCATTTTAAATTTTAACTTTCTATTTTAATAAGCATTTTGGTTTTCCTATCAGAAGTGCCAGAAAATTAGGCAAGAAGCAGTGGAAAACTCTGTGGTTTTCTACTCCTTTGAACCTGAGAGAGGAATACTTACAACTAATCATGAGCATGTCAGTCTGGAATAAAGAATAAAAAAAAAATTATCTGGTTGTCTGGTCACTATTACTGCCTAAATAAACGCCATCTGACTAATGCTGCTCATCTGCACATAGTTTTGGGATGAAGAAAGTTAAGCTTTAAAACAGCTGCTGTTACTGAAAATAGTCTCTTCACAAGAAAAGGCTACTATCTGTGAATGCAGACAACCTGCCTTTCTAGCTAGATCTCTCTCATTTAGCATGCACACAGTTAAAATATAAGAGGAACAGGTGAGAAATTCCACTGACCTCCCAACAACACTTCAAACACAATTTCTCATTAGCAGCATTTATAAAACAGTTAGCACTCCACCAGAGCATTTCTCAGCCGCTTCTGGTACATGTTCAGAGCTTGAATTCACAGCCCCAGCTCTGCCAATCTGGAGCTACAGCCTGCAGCCGGATAGGTCCTGACTCAGTCTGAACCTAAAGCCAGTTGGCTTCCAGTCCAGCTACCTTCAGCAGTTGAGCCTGCGTTGTTTATTCACTTGGGAAATCTCATCCAAGCAAGGGGCTGCGAGATTTAGGCTACTGACACACCTAAAGTTATGCATATGTGTCCTGATGAACTGGAAGCTCAGGTCTGCATTATTAACCCACTCCCCTCCCTTCCAAATAATTGGTTAAAGGGTAAAATCGATACATAAATATTAGCATTAAACATTTATTTTTCCTTTTGTAAGGATCACAGACCCCAGGGGCAAGGAGTAAGGGGAGCTGCTCGAGAAAGGTAATAAACAGCAGTGGAAAGTTGAAAATATTGTCACTGGCTTAAGCAAAGAAAACATCTCCGCATCCCTCCTCTTACACTCATAGCAATGTCAAATGTTCTTTGTCGAGCTCTAAACACACAAATAAAGCATACTAATTTATCACTTGTGCTTCTCACTCTCTTCAGAGTTGTTTTTAAAGAAATGCTATTGACTTTGTTGAGAAACAGTGACCTAGCTGGAAGTGTATCATACTGTCTCTGTAACAAAGTACCAGACGTCCTTTGCACACAAGTTCTTTACGCAGTCAGGACAAGCATAACCAACTAGAATAGAAAGCTCCTCTCTCAATTTCACTGAGAGTGTAACAGGTGACATTAAAAACCCACAGCTACTTCCAGAGCAACATTTTGAGCACTTTAGCCTACAAATGTTGCAAATGCTTCTCTGTGGCAAGTTCAGCTTTAAATCCAAGTTATTCTAATGTTAACTAGAAAATGTGCAAACAATAAAAGCTTTCGCATATTAGGGGTAGTTACTAGTTGTTTTGAATGTCATGTGCAGGAAAAGCTATGCTGAGGTATTTCCCCTATTTCTTCTTTGTTTACTGAAGTAAAAAGTTTCTCATAAAAGGCAAAAAAAAACCCCTCTTTTCAATGACCTTGTGGGTATACATATTTCCTGAGGAATTTGTGACCACTGAGGCTGTGTGCAAGTGGCCAGAAATGTCCAGGAAATGCCATCACATGTAATCTTTTATATTTAGTCTCAGAGCTTTAAAAAAAATTACCGGTGCTTCCAGTAGCATAATATTGGTGACATACAGATATTTTTGTTTGTTTCTACTGTGTATCACCAAAGCTTTTTGTACAAGACTCCCAGATTGCAAAGATCACTCCATAGCACAGGAAGACAGGTACGTAATACTACAGGGACGTTCACTCATTCTGTGTCCCAAAGTCAAGGATATGGGGTTCAGACAGCTAAGCCCAAATACACCCTGCTCTCCTCAGTTCTGCAACACCCCTGTTGTTCCTCTTCTGATGCATCTCCAGACAAACATACAATGCCACCTGCTAAAAGCAGCATGCAGAACATTAAGGCAGCTACCCAGACTCTGTAAACATCCTAGGAGCAGGAGTCATTATAATGCATCGCATGCTTCAGAGGTAAACAAGGGGCTGGGAAGGGGAAGGGATTGGAAATGTGAGTCAAACTCAATAATGGCTTGGAGGAAGATAGAAGTGTTCAGAAGTTACTGAGGTAATTTCTGTAGCTGAGGTAACAGCTGGATTTCCAATGATGGCAAAAGAACTGTGCTGTAAAATCTGTATAAATAGAGTACAGACATTATCTTCGATGCAATTTACACCACAGGTGAGTTAACAGGAACCAAACTTCATTTAGCAGCTGAAGGCGGTATCCTCCTACCACAGAAGCTGGCCCTCTAACATATCCATGCTGTAATTTTGTTTGAACTGCATTTCACACAGTTCTGCAGTCACTAAACACGAGATCTTAAGGATTCCTCCCCTTCTGATAGGGAGAGAGAAGGATCTCCCTCCTCCTCATCTAAAGATGAGCTGGAAAAGGAGTTGAAAGGAGAAAAGGAAAGCAAAGGAGCACTACTGCTGACAAGAGATATTCCACCCCCGAAAATACTCTCAGTATTCTCTGCATGCAGAATAGTAGAGAGTGCACCGACCTGTTGCTTCTCTCAGCTGAAGGCAGTGGAACATCACCTCCCACTATTTAGCTGTGGGAACATTCAGAAAGCAATGCAAAATATCTGTAACTGCTCAGAGATAGAAAGAGTGATAAAGAACAGAAGATGGGAGTGTGAAGAGGGACAAAGAAACTAATATGATGAAACTATCATGGCAGAAAAGTAAAGGAAAGGAAAAATCCACTGAGAAAGGAACATGGGTGGGTGGCTTAATGAGGGTGTATGGCTTGGGAGAAAACAGATGCTGTAGAAAAGGGAATGAGTTCACCTGGGGGACTCCTCAAATGACTACAGGAATTAATCCCTTTCCATGGCATTCATACAAATGCTCCAGAGCAAAAGGCAGCTCAGCTCCAAATGTCAGATAAAAGATTACCTTGTTTCAACATTTTCCCATAAAAAATGGACTTTCATGCATTGAATCACAGTCAGTTTGGTTAGATGAAAAGATCTTGACTGCTACAAAATAAGGCAAGGGAAGCCTTCACATACCCCTCTAATCTATCGAGCAAGCTTCCTATCTGGGCCCTCACTCTGGATGTCCTGTTTGAAGGGGGTTGTAAACTGTACAGCTTGATTCACCGCTCCGCTTCACTATTTTCTGATGTTTTCTCAGTTTTCTGTTTCTAAGGTAACTGACCTGTGATACAAAGTCTAATTAACTGACATACTGCTTTTGCAGTAATCACAACATCACACCTTTCCATGCTGTGGATGTTTTGCAACTAGAACCCTCTGAAAAGGTCTGTTTGTAAGAGATTACAAAGGTCTCACGCAAAGCATCACCTATGGAAGCAGTGCTTTGTCATACACACTGCTAAAGGCTTCCAGCTTTCCACCTTCATCTGAGTTTTCCTCTCACATCCTCATCTCCTCATAGGGATTTGAGGTGCTGAAAAATATACTATCCCAGGTGCCCTAGTCCTTTCTCTAGTATTTCACTCAACAAATCTGACAGTAAGTTTTTTACTAATAATCATAATTTGTTTTGTTCTTGGAATTTGCAGTGAAAAGCACTAACAAAAAAAAAATTACTAATGAATTACAAGCACAGGTAATAGAGAGTGACATACCAGTGTCCTCTAAGTGACAGGTTACCCTCATGATGGAGTTTACAGAGGATTGTGAAGAATCATTCCTCACAGGCAAAGACACATACACACACAAAAAAGGTGGAGGGTTTTTTTTTTGTTTTTGTTTTTTTTTTTTAAATATTGTAAGTGCATGATCGAAGGCAACTTTTAAAAATAATTTGTGATACGACTGTCTTAGGCAGCTCTGATTGTTTAAGTGATACTTTCAGTATTTTATCTCAAGTATGCACTTTTCTCTAGGGAAATAGGTCCTGAGGAAAGATGACAAAGATATAAATGGATACTTGGTCTGCCATTTTCATAGGATAGCTGCCAGAAAGGCATCCTTTTTCTGTTTAAAATACAAAATGGTTAATTCACACTCTTTCTTACATCTTCTAAGCCCCCCAAACTTTGAGTTGTGTTCTTTCTCACTTTTTAAATCCTGGTCACTTAATTTCTAAAGTTTTTGTGTAATTTCTTTTACATTATCCATCAGATTTTACTTCACCCTACATGCTGCATCGAAGATTAGGATCAGGGGAAAAAGAAAAAAAGCTCTATGCAAACATAAATCTCACTTTCCCTGCCAGTTACTTTCAAAATGCTATCTGTTTTAAGAAGGCGCCATAAACATACCTAAAATTAATTCCCTTTTCAAATCACTACTTGTTATGCAACAAATAAAACAGAGGTGTGTGACAGCAAACCAGAATCTGCTTTTCAGTTTGTTTGCATCAAGTTTTATGGTGGCAGGGATCGTGTTGCTTTCCATATGGCAAAGCACAGCCACGACCTATGCCCTCCACGTTAACACAAGGCAATAATAACAGATGGTAGTTTGGGTATTTTGAATTTCAGTTTTCTCTACTTATAGGAGTAAAGTATAATTCTGCTGCAATAACAAATTAGAATCATGCTTGTTTTACCTGTGTGTAACTAGGACTATGCTTTTTGCTAGAAATTACACCAAATGTTCTCTCATCTGAATGTATTTGTGTACCTGCGCCTACCTCAATCCATTCCTTATGGCTGAACTCTAGGAAAAACCTAGCACTTCATCCTAGACAGCCTGAATAGGGAATTGTGACGGCAATCCTGCAATATCAGAGAAAGGATTCCAAAAAAAAAAAAAAAAGGGAACTTTTAGATGAAGGGACATTGGTTTTAATTACCAGTTAACCTCAAGGGGGCCTACGGGAAAGATGGGGAGAGAGTGTTCAGTAGGGCCTGTTGTGACAGGACAATGGTTTCAAAATAGAAGGAGGTAGATTTAGGTTAGATATAAGGAAAACATTTCTTACAATGAGGGTGGTGGAACACTGGAACAGGTTGCCCAGAGAGGTGGTGGATGCCCCATCCCTGGAAACGTTCAAGGCCAGGTTGGACGGGGCTCTGAGCAACCTGATCTGGTTGGAGACGTCCCTGCTCCTTGCAGGGGGGTTGGACTGGATGGCCCTTAGCCCTTCCGAAAACCCAAACCATTCTATGAATTTATGATTCTAAAACAAGCAGCGTGCCTTTTGCCCGAAACGCGTTACACACATCAGGCCGGACGCCGCTTTCTAGGTGCAGCCGAAGCGCCCCGCGGACATGGCGGCCGCCTCACAGCCAGCCGCCGCCGCCGCCGCCCCGACAGCCGGGCCCGGGCGGCCGCTCCCCCCAGGAAGGGGGAAGGAGCGCGGCTTCTCCTGGGGCAAAGCGGCGGCGCAGCGGGCGACCGGGCACTGCCGACCAGCCCTGGGCGGGCCCGCGGGGGGCTCGACGGCCAGCGGCCCGAGTCGGGGTCCGCAGCGCCCCGCCGTGCGCGGTAAACGCGGCCGGTTGGGCGGTCGCGGCCGGCGCTCCTCCCCTCGCCCGGGGGCAGGGGCGGGTGGCGGCGCCTCGTACCTGTCCCGGAGGAGAAGGAGGAGGAGCCGCAGCCGGGGAGCCGGAGGGACAAAGTTAACTGGGAAGTTTACCAGGGTGGGAAGGGAAAGGCGCAGGCCGGGGACTCCCCGAGGAGGAGGAGGCGGCAGCCGCAAACTCTGCGCTCCCTTCACCGCCGGGTGACCGGCTCCCAGGAAGGGGAGGCGGCCGCCTTCCTTGGCGTCCTCCCGTCGAGGAGAAGCGGGGGCTGCGAGCGCTGGGGGCTGCTGGCGGCCTCCCCGCTCCCGCTTCGCCGGCAGCCCCTGCCCTTTCCTCCCTGGGACCGGCGGCTGCCATGGCTCTGAGCAAAGGGCTGCGGCTGCTCTGGAAGCAGGAGCCGGGGCCGAGCGCCCTGCTGGAGGCGCGCACCCGCCAGGACTGCCTGTTGCTGGAGGCCGGCACGGTGGCCGCGCTCAGTAAGTGGCCCAGGGTGGGCCGGGCCGGGCCGGGCCGGGCGGCTTCCCGCGGGGGACTCCGCGGCGTGGGGAGGTGGCGGTGTCCGTGGGTGGACGCTCCTGGTGCCTCTTGTGGGGCCTGCGCGATTTGGCCTGGCGCCAGCCGATGGGGGTTGCGGGGGGCGATGCTCGGGAGGTTTTGGGGCGCGGGGATGAGGAAGGGGGACGGCACAGGCCCGGGCCCAGTGGGGCACTGACCTCGGGGATCTCGCTCACCTCGCAGTAAATCCCGGCCTCCAGCGTGGCCTTCCCGCTTTGCTGCAGGTTGGGGTGACCCTGCGGTTCGTGGAGGGTTGGCCGGCATCTCCTCCCTCTGCTGCTGCAGGCCCCATCCGTGTTCTTCTGCGCTGGGTGCCTTAAGCCTCGTAACCAGCAGCCGGGGTGGAAGAAGGAGGAGAGGCCACCTGCCTGCCTGGTGGCGGTGGGGTCTTGGTGCAGGGCACCTTTGCTGCCCAAGCCTTGCGTTCTACAGCATTGCGCGAGCCTTACTGACTGCAGAGAAGGGTCCAGCTAAAGGGAGGGGGCCCACTGCCTCTTGAAGAAGTTTCTATTCAGCTACATCAGGTGCCAACCACCAGCGTAGACATCCAGTTGACAGTGGAGATTGTTTTGGATGACTGACTTGAGATTCATGTAGTAGAATAGAATGGTTTGGGTTGGAAGGGGCCTTCAAAGGCCATCTAGTCCACCCCCCCTGCAAGGAGCAGGGACATCTCCAACCAGATCAGGTTGCTCAGAGCCTCATCCAGCCTGGCCTTGAATGTTTCCAGGGATGGGGCACCCACCACCTCTCTGGGCAACCTGTTCCAGTGTTCCACCTCCCTCAGTGTAAAAAAGTGTTTTCCTTATATCTAGTCTAAATCTACTCTCTTTTAGTTTAAAACCGTTAGTCCTTGTCCTGTTGCTACAGGCCCTGTTAAAAAGTCTCCCCATCTTTCCTGTAGGCCCCCTTTAGGTACTGGAAGACCAGTGTAAGGTCTCCCTGGAGCCTTCTCTTCTCCAGGCTGAACAGCCCCAACTCTCTCAGTCTGTCCTCATAGGAAAGGTGCTCCAGCCCTCTGATCATCTTTGTGGCCTCCTCTGCACTCACTCCAACAGGTCCACGTCCTTTTTATGTTGGGGGCTCCAGAGCTGGATGCAGTAAAGAAAACTTGGCTTCTTGCTGTGGTGCCATGCCATGCCTGGTTTGCACTGTGTGTGGTTACTTGAGTGTCTGGCTTTTTAATGGAGGAGCTTGTCTCACCTGGGGCGGTGGAAGTCATAAATGTGCTCAGGGTTGTCTCATCTTGTGTTTTGATGCTTGCCACCCATGAGTTAATGCAATGCTAATGTTGACGCCGACACAGAAAAATGAGATGAGTGAGAATGCAAGGTGCAAAAAGTAATGCAGGGGAACACGTTGTGCTTGTGCTGTGTTCTTAAATTGTTTTGTGTGTAATACTAAACTGCTCCTGCAATTATGCCACTGTTTGCAGTGTTGTAGAAGTCCATGCTCCAGTAGCTGAAAGGAAAAGAGGAGGTCTTAAACTGTGAACTCTTTGCAGTAAGAACTGTATGTATGTTGTTGTTTGTGCAGTGTCAGTCACAACATCAACTCAGGATCCAGGCCCAGTGAGCTGAATCTTCCATGAAGTATGGTGGCAAGACATCCAGACTAAAATGCTTAATTTTCAAGTACTAGAGATTTTATGTATGAGGAAAAACAAAAAGGTCATCAAGTGGCAGCTGATTTTCACCAGAATAGTTCTGATAGTGGACAAGTTTGACCTGTCATGGTAAAGATCTATTATTGCTACGCTAATTTCTTTTATTATTTTATTGGAATTTTATACAGTGTAATACTTTGGGTTTTCAGTTTCTTGTTAAATTTATTGGTAATAGTGGATATTGATGTCTTACATTTTTCTAGGATTTTTTTTGTCTCAGTTCTCAATGAACCGACAGAGTGAAAAGTCCGATAGTACTGAGCAGCATTTTACTTACTTTCCCTGATTCAAAAACTTGTAGACTTTAAAGCTCTCCATTGAGATCAGTGCATTTTGGTTTGCAGTTCATTGTTCTGATACAAATCAAAAGCAGCTCCACTGCCTAAAGCCAATGTGCACAAATAAAATTGAGACCAATATTTGTCTAGCCAACCCCAAGCCATTTGTATGACCAGTAGTTGGAAAGATTATTTGCAATCCCACTAATTAAGGGAAGCACTGATTTAGAGTATATTTTCTCCCCCAGTGTTGCTATCCCCCACTTGAATTGCAATAGCTAAAGAAGATCAGATAATTTATATAGTTTCTCTTAAAATAAGTGTTTAAAGAATTTTGAAGTCATGATGTCGATAGTGGCTAGTGTAAAAGCCTGTTTGCCATGCCTTTTGAAAGTCCAATGTCAACTATTGAGATATCTGTAATCATGTATGCATTGGCATCCAGCCCACTCCATGTTAATAACTTTGTCATTTTATTTCATTTGTTTTCTCTTTTCCTGCCAGGGTTGGTTCCTACATTGTAGGAAAAGCTAGTTTATCCAGTTGAGCCTGTTTAGTTAATTTCTTCTCTTTATGCAGCAGAGGACCAGAAAGTGAGGGAAAACCAGCAGTAGGTATTGTGATGGTTAATTTACGAGAATTGTGAAGAGGAAGGCTGGCAGCCAGGGTGGTAACAGAAACAACTTTAATTCTGTTTTGTTTGACTACCCTAATCATAGAATGCTTCAGTGGAACCTGAACATCTTGTATATGTGTGGTTTCAGATATACTAGTATTAGGATTGTCTTCATTTTGGCTTCCCTGCCTGATTTTCTATTTCTAAAATGAAGCTTTTTAGAAAATTAGGTACCTCTGGTGAGGTGGAATTACATAACTGTGCCTTATGCAAACTTCCACACTAACTAAAAGCAGGTATGTATATCTGGGGCACTTCAGTTGTACAGCAGTTGATGCAGTTTTGCAATAACAGCCTCACAACAATGGAACCCTAGAGAGGAGTAATCATGGATGGACAGCGAAGGCCTGTGAACAAGTTTTAGTCATTGTTCTTTTTCCATAATTACCAGGTGTCTTTGCACTTGAACAGGCATAACAGCTGCATTTTTTTGAAATTCAATTGCTTCTATAATACTTTGGTACTAGAAGAAACTTAAATATTGAATTTAACCTAGTTCAAGTGTCAGAAAGGAGTGAGAATCATCCTAGAAGAAGTGGTATTACAAGAAAGAAATCTAGAAGACCACACAATTGTGTCTGTGCGGGCCATAAACTTCTGGCAAACTCATAATTCAAATAAACCCTTTCAGATATGTAAACCAAAAATTTGATACTGTCTTGTGAATGGATGACTTTATACTTTTTTTTCCTCTCTCAGTATGTTATAAAGATTATGATGACAATTTTAGTTGTAAATTGGTTATATTTCAGAATTTCCTTATTGCATATAGACATTTAATACTTTTAACTTGAAAAAATATTTGCACATTTGATATCAGTGGTGGGAAAGTATTATGGAGATCTTTAATTGTCTGAGTTGTCAGCAGTTTATAAAATGAGCACACTAAGGCTGTAATGGAAATCTAACAAAAGAAACTTTTGGAAAAATCAAGGCATCAAAAATCACAGTGGGAAACCTAGCTACATACCCCGAAACTCTTAACTTAATCTGTATAGCCATGTAATAGAAACATAACAGTTTTCTATTCTATCATAAATTCCATAGTATTTTTGAAGATGGGAGTTTTTCTTCCTCTTCTCATGATGTCACTGTAGGGTGTGGAGTAAAACTCACTGTTTTGAATTTAACAGCACGTTTTGCAAGAGGCTTTCTTTGCCACTGGCAGCCCTGAAGCTTCAGTGCTCAGCAGAAGAATGGGTGACAGCCTGAGACAATTCTTCCAGGAATTCTGTGAGCTAGAACATCAACAATTAGCTTCTATGAGAGAAACTTGCAGTCATGAAGGGTGAGGAAAAATTGTCACTGATTTAGAAGTGTTTGCTTCTCCAAGAGGAGTATAGATACAAATGATGGTTTTACTTTTAACGCATTACAGTTTTAGTGCTGTATAGATTAAGTGAACTGCACAAGGCAGTAAACTGAACTGCACTGCACTGAACTGAACTAAGGCTCTCACACTGAAATACAGTAATTTATCTTTAGTATAGCGGGTAATCTCAGTGAAATGATGCAGAAGTGCTCTGCTATTAAAATTCAGCATTAAAAAAAAAGTGGTTTTGTATGGGCAGAGCAAAAGGTTGCACAGAATTTTTTTTGTTTTTTTTTTTTTTTAATAAGCGCTTTGATTCTGGAATTGCCATTGTTAAAGGTTGTTTACAACCTATTACAGTGGATCCTAAATGACCATGGTCTTTTGAAAATACTGAAAATCAAAGCTGGAAAAAGTGCACATTTTTGCAAATATAGCTGAAGTTTTTCCTCCAGATTCATCCACAGATCTGGGAAGTTAAGCGGCGTCTGTGCTCCTAGAGCAGCTCTGTGTCCCCTCTGCTGCTTCAGTTGCCTGTATGTGTGTGGTTCTCTGATGCAGCTGAGTGAAATCAGGGTGTAGCCTTCCAGGGGGAGGGATGCAAAACCAGGACGTGGCAGTTATTTACCTAGGTCTCTTATTTTTGTACACAATGCAGTTTTTGTGCTGTACATACATTCACTGTTTACAAATAGTTTTAGTTTTGTAATTAGGTGGATATATACGCCACGGAGTGGGGTATGGAAATCAAACACCAATACTTGTGTAAATGTATTGTGAAGGTGTTTCTAAGCAATATACACTATCCAAAACAAGGAGCCCTACAGCATAACTGATCTTTATTCTTATGCCAGGATATTTGTATAGCTAATCTCTTATTCTATCTGTATTCCTAAAGAAGCAGCAGCTCTTTAGCAGGGCCTATTGTTATAGGACAAGGGGTAATGGCTTTAAAATAGAAGGAGGTAGATTCAGGTTAGACATTAGGAAAAATTTTTTTACAATGAGGGTGGCGGAACACTGGCACAGGTTGCCCAGAGAGGTGGTGGATGCCCCATCCCTGGAAACGTTCAAGGCCAGGTTGGACGGGGCTCTGAGCAACCTGATCTGGTTGGAGATGTCCCTGCTCCTTGCAGGGGGGCGATTGGACTAAATAGCCTTTGAAGGTCCCTTCTAACCCAAACCATTCTGTGATTCCATGAAATTAAAAAAAAAAAAAAAGTCAATAATCCAATTACAAATTTTTATGATGTTTTTTGTAGTTTAGTTGTGTTCAAACTTTTTCCATTTGTGGATCCACACAAAACTTGTAGTGGAAGTAATCTACGTAGCGGGAGCCTTGCTTTTCTTAGTTAGACTGGCCGGGGCACTTGCAAAGTATGGTTTCTCAGGCTGAAATTCACTGCTATGGTTTATGGGAACAAGTGTGTATTACAGTTCCCTTGCTGTTGTTGAAATGGATATCAGGTACACAGAAGAGGGAAGATGTATAAATGTGGGGTGTAGATTACAAGACTTGTTATCTGTGCTAGGAAGCTGGTAGTGGTTGTGAGATAGGAATTCTGCTTGGTGGTTTACGTCTGTAGTGACTCCAAGTTTCTATGTTAATATATGTAATCTATGACAGGAACCACATAAAGATAATGGTCAAGCCGCAGAGAAATGACTTGGGGACTTCCCTTTTATCTTCATCTTCTTGGCTGCCTGCAGACCACGGCACTGGCCAGTAGAAACCTGGTGGTTTTATGAGTCCGTTCTTCTTTGGTTGTGAATGAATGTATTCATAGCTACACGTGCACGTATGAAACATATCCCTCACTAGAAACAGAATGTTCTCAATCTAATATAGAAAGCCAGTGAACTGATCTTTCAAAAATGTCATTTTCATAATTGTTTGTTGTGTTTTCAACCAGAAATAACACTTTCTAGAAAACTGGTAAATATCTTGCTTAATGACTCTCTTAACTGTAACTCTGACCACAGACCTCTTCCCAACTCTGTATTGCTTGACCTATAGGGTATTTCAGAATGCAGTCTGGTTTGCATAATGCCTACGTAGCTGAAATTGAATGTGAATGGGAAGATTTCAGTGATGAAAGATAATGAAAATAAATGAAAATACAACAAAGTGCTTTAGGTATGTCTGAGGATGACAGAAAACAGAATTTGGAGGCAAGTTAGTTGTCTAAACTCATATAATACCAGACATTGGATGTATTTCTAGATAAGACGCTGGCAGTAGTGTGTATGTGTATGTATTTTCTTTTTTCCTCACAAGTTTTGGGGTTTTCTTGTGTATGAAATTTCTGTTTGATTACAGATTTGCCCTTTCTGGGCAAAATTCACACCTCTTTCTCCAAAATGCTAAGCAACACAAATAAAGGAAACAAGATACTGAGACCTCATCACATCAAACCTATGTTTCTAAAAGTACTTAGAAATGCTTCAGAATATATATCTGTAGTGGTACCTGCAGCTAAGCAGGTGTCTATTTCCAAAATCAGGCTTAAGAGTCAGAGAAGAAAGTTAGAATCTGTAACCCAAACCCATACGCTCTTCAAGAGCTTTTTCTTCAGTTTTATCTTTTGAGTTGAATAAAGGAAACTGTATGTCTGGCCAGTTCCCACTAGCCGTTAAATTGAATTTGCAGCTCTTACGAGCAGGAGGTCGCACTTGGATAGACCATGTTGTATATGTAGTTGTATGTCTTTTCATGGTGGTTTTCTTTGGCTCTGAAATATTTTACGCATGGAAAAATGTCACTTCTAGTTGAGTTTCTTTGTAGCTTAGTTTCACGGAATTATTGTGTGCCTCTTGTTTTGCAAGGTTAAAATTCTGAGCTGACGTACCAACTGTATATGTAATTTACATCAGGAGCTTTTACATAATTAAGAAAAGTGCTCGAGGAGCGCAGACAGTGTGCAGGTCGCTAAAGCTGTTATGAACACAACATAGTTGCAGCAATTATTGCAGAAGGATGGATGCTCACTTATATGCTTAGTGAAAATAAAGATTACTGAGAAGTATTAATGGGAAGCTTCAGTGGAGTTTGGTAGTTACTATGTGTACTGTTTTGTTACCTATAGTTATTAAGTATAAAATGTTATTAAGTATAAAATGCACTATGTATTTGCAAATTCGACTTGTTCTCTGAGTAGAAAACTTTTTCATGAGTTTCATCAACTTTGGTAGCAGTATTGTGCATTTACTATGTATGTATGTATCTGAAGCTGTTTGGCTTGAAAAAGGAAGGATTTTAATGTGAGCACAGTATATTTAAACACCCAGTCCTCGTCCTAGGTTTTTGAGCAGACTGCTCTCACTGTCTCTACATTTCAGAATTTTTATAAAAGCCATTGCAGAATAAAAACCCTGACTTTGGAACTTGTAACATTTAATCATTTTCATGTTACCAGTTAGAAAAGTGCTATGTCTTTGGACATATCTGGCTGTCAAACGCTGTTGCTAGAACGGTATTTTCAATACTGTTGAAACTTCTCAGACACGGTTTATATTTTCCCTGTTCATCAACAATCCATTAGAGTTTCATAGTAATTTCTCCCTTTAATTCTCTTCTTCATCCAGCAAAGACAGTAGCACATCAGTTAGTTTTGTTCTCTATCTAGTCACTCTCTCTCTGATTTTGGCTCTTGTGTCCTAGCATTATTTGTGAATACTCTAGGAGATGTTCAGACCAGGTCTTGATGATAGTTATTTGAGATTTCAATAATAACTTTTATAAATATTTATTTTTAATAGTAAGATATGAACTTGTCTCAAGCCCTCTGCAATAATGTCCTTTTAAAGTTACACTTCAGTAATCCTTTCTAGGTATTGCTTTTTGTGATGGTTGTTGGGAATTCCTCCTCAGGATTCCTGAGGCTCCTGTCCTGGCCCACACAAAATGGCGGTGGTTGCATTGCGTCTCAGGAGTTTGTGCAACACAGGGGAGTATAATCAGACAGTAGATTTCAAATTCCATCAATATCTGTAACAAAGGGATTTCCCCCCTAATCCCCCCAAATTTGGTCTCTATGCACTAAAATATTCGGGCCTGTCCATTTGTGTGACCCACAGGCATAGCTGTGTCTGTCTGCCATGTTCATTCCCTCTCAGACGATCCACAGGTGAGGTTTTAGAGCCTGCTGTGTCTTTAGACAGTGTGTGGAAATGTCCAGGAAAGACCACTTTGTTGCTGTTTTGGTTTCTGAGTCTAAATGGCTTCACGGAGCAAAATGAACCCTACAATAAATAACAGAATCTGCCATGTGGTAAAAGTTATTGGCAAGTTGTCAGCCAGCCAAAAAGAGTGGCAAAGCTGCCCAGAGTCCTCCTGGAGCTTTGTGTTTGGAGTCTGCTTCTCCCTTCCAGGCAGCTCTGCTGGTACTGATGCCCTGACGGATGCTACTGTGCAGGCAAGCGGCCTGCCCAGAGTGACGGGGTGTTTCTGTACCAGTACTCGCAAAACACAGCTATTTGTCTGTGTATTTGGAAAAGCCCCGTGCCAGGAGCCGGGGCTAGGAGCAGGAGCCATGTGATACCGCTGGGAAACTTAGGTGGCTTCTGTACGTGCCAGTGTCAGGTGCTTCTTGTCGTGAGCAGCATCAGTTGTGTGTTGCTTATTTCTGCACTGAAATAAATTCCATTATTTTGGATCATGCTCTCAGTAGACACTTTAACAGCCACCTTTCCAACCCATAATTCTATTTTGAAGAGTGTTACTGTGCTTTCAAGATGTCTTTTAGATGTTTTCAGGTTGTGCCTAGCCTGCGAGCTCCTGCATCAGTCTGAGATCTGAATCTCTTGCTATTTCTGTTCTCTATTTATTCTTAGAGGTGGAGTATTAGGAGCAAGAATTTTGTATATAGTTTTTCCTTTTTATTTTAAAGGGAATGAAGATAAGGTTTTAAGGCAGGGAACAAATTTAAGAAAATAAAGTATGTTGCTGCTGCTTTTTTCTAGTGAAGGTGCCATGGAAAGTGAAACATCACTTTATTATTTTTTTTTTTTTAATGAAACATTGTTCTAGTTTATCTAAAGTGTTTTTGTTCTTTTGAAGTGCCAGACATCTGAGCTTCCAGAGTCTCAGCTCTTAAGAGGTGCTGATACTGAATATTTAAATCATTACTGTCCAGAGGTCTGCCTTACCCAGTAAAAATCTCTTTATCTTCTTTCTGTTGCTTATGTTTTGTTTCACTGGGGTGTGTGGTATCAACGTTTTACTAGTTTCTATAATTTACTCAGTGTTTGTAAGAAAGCAAAATAGATAAGTTGTGAAAGTCTGAAGTAAAAAATAAAATGAGGAAAAAATTTAACAAATCTTCTCTGTTTGTCACAAATGCAACAATTGAGACATGTGTTTTGGTTTCCTTTGGGGCTTGCCTCTGCTAAGGACTCCGCAAGAATTGTGCAAGTGGAAGTGTCCTTCCTTTCACTTCAAAATGTCAGCGATATAGGAGATATTTATTTATTTTCTGTGCTTCTGAGCTACTTGCTTCTTGAGGTTTATAAAGAGAAGTCTCTTTCTTTTCTGTTCTGTCATCCACTGCAGGCAGTTCAGTTTGTCCTTTTTATGCCCAGAGGCTTCAGATTTTTTTAACTGCTGAAGTTTGTTAGGAGTGTAATGGTCTAAAGTATCCGCTAACCTCTGAAAGGACCATATTGCTGTTTGTGGTTGGAGAAGTAAATGGGCATGTGAGGGTCACAGCCTGTTTTCCCCATTCATGAGGCTGACCTGGCTCCTCCTTAGGAAATACATGCAAAACACAGACTTACTCATTCAGGAAGTGCTTTGGGTTTACTTTGAAGTAGCCAGTGAGAAGTTTGAGCCCTGTTCTGGCTTTATTAATGTTTAGTTTGTGCCCATTAAAGTGAGTTGTTGCAGAAATATACAAATCTAACCTCAGCATCTTTAATTCTATTTATTTATTTTATACAGCTAATTCTTACTTACTAAAATATAAGTGTAATTCCTCTTGAAATCAACATCTGATGTGTCTACATCAAATTATGTTCTCTTGCATAAAAATGTTTTGATTCCGTCTGAAATTAGACTGTGAGAATCTGGAAACACTTCCAGATTCTGGAAAACACTTCCAAATGTTTTGAAAATAACTTCTTTTTGCATGTTAAGAAAAGATATATTATATTTTAGCTTATAGACAGACAAATTATTATTTTTGTTCTTATTTTAGAATGGTGTAGAGTTTACATGAGCCTCCATATTCCTTTACTTATTCTGAAACTGATGTGGCATCCGTACCATAGAATAAGATAATTACTAATGATCACGTTGTTTGGAAAGGTAGTCAGTGCCCCTTTTTCTTCTCAGGTGGTGTGTGGAGGGGCATTTCTGTCCGATCGCTTTTTAATCACTGCATTCTTACAGCATTTTAACCTTACCCTTGTACCCTTTAGTTTAGTGAGTGAAATCAACTGGGAAGCATTGGTGTAGGCTGTAGCAATCTGAAAATTTGATAAAGGCTGGAAAACTAAGTTTTACTGCCTTTTGTTTTGTTTTTCAGCTCCAGAAGAAAAGGATGCAATTAAAGGACAGTATGAAAAACTCATGGATGCTTACGGTTGCTTAGGAGAGCTTCAGCTTAAATGTGGTAAGTGACCATCTGTATGACTGAGATTATAAAATGGCCAGACAATGCCAAACGACAACAAAAAGTGGCTAAAGTTGTCTTATTCCTTAACTTAGAAAAGTTAATGGCACCTTGTTATGTTCAGTCTGGTAAAGATCTATTTCTTTTTCTGTACTGTGCCAAAAGCAAACTGCTAAGTGATAGTCTAAGCATTTTGGATTTTTTCTAACTTTTGTTTTGGCTAACATTCTTAGCCAAAGATAATTGTCTTTTTTTTTTTTCCCTACCACACTTGGCCAAAGGCAAACTGTCATAGAAGCATAGAATGGTTTAGGCTGGAAGGGACCTTAAAGATCATCTAGTTCCAACCCGCCTGCACGAAGGAGAGATGTCTTTCACTAGACCAGGTCACTCAAAGCCCTGTCCAGCCTGGCCTTGAACACTTCCAGGGATGGGGCATCCACGGCTTCTCTGGGCAACCTGTTCCAGTGCCCCACCACCCTCACAGGAAAGAATTTCTTCCTTGTATCTAATCTAAATTTGCGCTCTTCCAGTTTAAAGACATTACCTCTTGTCCTTCCCCTTGTAAAAAGTCCCTCTCCAGTTTTCCTGTAGGCCCCTTGAGGTACTGGAAGGTCGCTATCAGGTCTCCTTGGAGCCTCCTCTTCTCCAGGCTGAACAGCCCCAACTCTCTCAGCCTGTCCTCATAGGAGAGGTGCTCCAGCCCTCTGATCGTCTTTGTGGCCCTTCTCTGAACAAGTCCATGCTCCTCCAGAGCTGGAGGCAGTCGTCCAGGTGAGGGTCTTACTTTTTCTGAAGGATGATGTTTAAATAGTGGTTAATCATGTTATCTGAGACTGTGGTGCTACAGATTCCCAGTCCTTGCTATAATGCTTAATTGCTTTTAGTTGGATAATTCACATGGAGAAAGATTTGCAGAAGCAGGCCTTTAACTTCAACTAGTATAGGAAGGAACATTTATTGTCATTGCTGTAAACTTCTGTACAGTTTGAGAATCTCGATTTAGCAAAGGACTTGCTATTACACTGCCTGCAGGAATGTTAGTGGAAATAGCATGTTTTAGGAAAAGAACTGCAGTCATTGATTTGAAGATAATAGCACCTTACACAGCAGACTTCAAGTTCACTGATGAAAGAGATGCGTTAGACAAAACGCACTATACTCCTTGTTCCTGTGGCCTTCTTACAGTAAACCTTAATTTTGACTTGGAGGAATGACAAGACTGTTTTCCATGTAACTTGGGGATTGGTCAAGCAATCTGCCAAAGGCAATGGTGATGTGAGCACTGGTGTATTTCAGACCAGTAGGTATAAGAGTATCTTTTTATAGCCCATTTACCGTTTTACGGCTTGAGATTAATCTGAAGAGGCAACCTCAATCTGAAAGATTTCTGTGTCATAATTTAAAACTGTAGGCCCATCTAGTGTTTTTTTAATGAATGGTGCCTTTTTGTTTGTTTTGTTTCTTGTGGAGTTAATTAGGCATTTCTGTGGAGATTAATATCAGTTTGTTAATGTAATTAAAAATGGAGGGCGTGTGATTAGTTTTTCTTGGCACTTGGACCTATTTTTCTTCATAGAAGTCTAATGAATCCTGTTATAATAGTAAAGGAGTGTAGCTATTGAATTCAAACTCTTCAAGGTACAGATCAGGGTAGTTTCCTGTTCATAATGGGAACTGAATAGATCTGATTTTAGTCTTCATATTAAAAGGTGAATGATTTCTAGTGGGATATTAAATGTTCTCAGCCTTATTTTTTCTCTTTTCTCCTTTTATTTCTGTGTTTCCTGTGTCCTTATTTCTTTTTGAACAACACCTGCTGAACTTTAGTGCCCTTAAGGTATGAGGTGTTTCTTCTCTGAGCTTTGTCACTGCACCTCTGTCTTGTTCTAGCATTAAATTACAAGTCCTGGTACATGACTTCCTCTGGAAAGGACTGTTAAAAAATTTATTGGTAATTGGATAAAAAAGTTAACTACTGGAGGCAAACTTCTGACTGTGATTGAGTGAAAAGTCAGGAGAGTCATGCTGTAATGGTAAGCAAAGGTAAGCAAACATTTTCTGCTGCTGAACCCATTTTAAAAAAAGCAAAGATTGCATGCCATCTCACCATTCAAAAGGCAGCCCAGGTTTTTTTTCACAGTCTTAGTTAGGTCTTCTGTCTTACATATAAGTAAGTTCCATCCCTTTAGCTATTGCTTATATTGAAAGATTGACACCAGAAAGGAATGCAATGTGAATTTATATATATATATATA
>WHYT01016825.1:45586-65470 GCA_009806455.1 Tetrax tetrax
ATATATATAAAAAAATATTCTAGCAGCTTCAAACAATGGCATAATAGGGCAGCTCTTCGCTGAGCATCAGTGATCACATAGGCTTTCATCAGGTGTGTCAGTATTTTCTTCTTACTACTGGAAACCTGCAGACCATAAGTATGGAATTAACTGAAAATATTTGTGAAAGTACATTCCACTGGGGTATTAAAAGAGTTTATCTGTAGAGCAGAAGGGGAACCTTTTTTTCAGGACATGAGATGTCTCTTAGCACTTCAATTAATCTGTAAATATCGCTACTTAGGAATGCAAATAAATTACATTGTATGCCTGCCAAAGTAGATTGTGCTTTTCACAAGAAAGTAGATAAAATATGTGAAACTGACTCATAAAGTTAATGTTTCCCACCAGGAATAACATTCACTTCTATGTACTTGTGTCTCTTAACATGACTCACTAAGTTCTTCTGCTTTCTCTTGTGAGATGGATGGCAGCAGAATGAATTGTACAGTGTTTCTGAGCTGTATCGCGGCCGAGATTTTGCTGCTGAAGAAGATCTAGCGAATACATCTTAAGCAAAGTGTTAAAAGACCGGGCTCTGCAGTGAGTGGTTCAGAGCTGGTGTCAGGACGGGGTGTATATATAAGGTAGTATTTTGACGCCGTCACCATTTAGGTTGTTTAGTTTAATACGGTTGCTGTATTTGGAGAGGCGTTCTAAATTAATTTGAGCGTGTATATACTTTTACTCTTGCACATATGCAATGTGTAGTTGAAAGAAAGAAGTTTCAAAGGCAAAAAGGATGACTAAGTATATTTCTTTTATTTTGAACATTTCCTAGTATGTAGTTGTGTTTAGAAGAGGGAGAAAGAGTATCTTTGAGACTAAAAATGTAGATCGGAAAATCTTGATGCTTTTCATAGTTCTGCTATAGATTTCCTCAGAGATTTTCAGCTAGATGCTTAGAATCTGCTCCTCTGCTGTCATCTGTTGCTAATTTTGAAGGAAGATGAGAGGCCAAAATACCTTGCGTATTGTTTTTCAGTGGAAGTGGAAGTGAAGTGGAGCTATGTGTGGAGATAGAACAGGCTGAGGGAACGTAAGACAATGGCATGACTATGTTGGAATGGAGAAAGAGCAAAAACTGGAGGAAATTAATTTTTAAAAGGAAAAGGCAGTATTGAGTGAAACATTTACAGTTAAGAAGGACAGAATAAGAATTGAATATTGCCTTCTTTTCACTGCAGCTCATAATAAGTGACTCTGAAGTCATCCCATAAACTGCAAGGGAGAAAATTGCCTTGAGTCATGTAGACAGGTTAAATACAGAAATTGCAGCTTATTATTGTAGAGTGTGACGTACGAGAACTTGGTTTCCTGTTCAACTTGGATTAAGGCAGTTAGTTTCACAAGAGCTTTTGAAAAAATGTTTGCAAGTTATTTTCGTCTTGTTTCTATGCCAAATATTCTCTGTCCTCTGCCTCCTTTGTGCAACCTGATAAAAGGGCATTCAGCACGTACTGCTGTGAGCAAAACAATTCTTACATTTCTTAAAACGTGTTTTTTACAGATGGTTGTGGTAATTTATAGCTGTAATGGAGCAAAATAATGATGCATGATGCATGAACATTTATAGGGTCATGATGCATGAACATTTATACCCATCTATCTGAGATCAAAATGTGGTCCACAAGCTTTGAAAGATTTGTTTTTTTTTCTCTTTAGTACTGTAGGTGGGTCTTACTTTTTCATAGATGTGTTGCCGTAGAAAGCATGACCAATAAGGAACACTTCACTTCTTGCTCTAAAATTATTTCAGAGATTTCTTTAAAGCATTCCAGGTTGCATCCTAAGGAAATGAGGGATATTTGCACAGGTATGATCGTCAATTGCAGTTCTTATGTTCCTAAATCACTTTAATCTGTGTGTAAATTTTAGAAAGGCAGGATTGCACATTAAGCAACTTGTAAGATTTATTTTTTTTTAAAGTCATTTTCCAAAGTAGGGAATCTGGTAAATAGTCTGCAGCTGATGTGGCTGTTGGTGCAAAGTGAAGTGTAAGAGCCGGACCTGGAGCCTTGACTACTTCACAGGAAAAAGTTTTCAATTTTTGGGGGTTGCTTTTAATTGGCCTTAGCGCTGGCCCCATTCATCATGCACTTTGTGTTTGTCAATTGAATACAACATGCTGTCTGCTACTGTACTGCACATGAAATCAAGGGAAAATTACCATAATTTTTCCACCAAATGTACTTCCATTAATTACTTTTTTTTAATAGGACCTGTTGGGCTCCTGTTTCAAGAAACAAGACTGGAGCTTGACCTGTCCCCTGCTCCAGATCTGCTGGGAGCTCCTGAGAGCAGGGAGCCTCCGTAGACTGGCTGCAGGGGTAGTACTGGCAGCACCACTGACTTTAGGGAATTTGATTTTGTGTTAATTCTCCCTTTGATCTTGAAGATAGACTGCCAGCATTTTAAAACTCAGCTTCCTGACTTTTTTGAGCTTACGCATAAGTGACGACTGCTCATTTCACAGCTTCGGTATTTTTTTTTTCCATATTGCTGTTGATGTTCTGGACAGAAGAAACATCAATACCTTGAATGCTGTTTAGCTCCTTTCAAAGGTTGTAACCCCATAATATGCTTCCAGCTGCTGCTGCCAGGTGGATTTGACTGGACTATCTGATGTATTTTTGTTGTGATTGGTGTTAGTCTGGTACTTCAAGTGCTACTTGCGTAAAAACAATTTCACTGGAAACTTAAAAAGAGCAGTATTTTAATGTAACTATAGAATTGGAAATGGTAGTGAGCTGCGGTTTTGAAAATTAAGGCTGCAGGGATTAATGGAATAGTCTCGACTGTTGTAAGGGGAAATATCTTCTAGCTTTAAGGAATGTCTGGGTGTCTCAATTCGATCTGTTTCATTAAAGTTGTGATGTTTTCACAGTTTGCTCAGCATAACCAATTTAATTTTTAAAAATCCTGTCTTTCTTGTGCCATGGCCTCACAAATCCACCTACCATAGGAAATTGTATGTTGTGTTGATAGCAGGATTTTGTTGTTGGTTGGTTGGTTGGTTGGTTTGGTTTTTTGGGTTTTTTTTTGGGTCATGTGGGTGTAGTAAACCAGGAATGCAACTTCTTGCATTCTTTTGTGAGATTTACTGGATAATAAAAATGAATTATTTAGGAACTAAAAGAACTTCTCAGTAAATTCTTGTCAGCTAAAAATGATATTTTCCTTGCAATGAGTGAACAATTACTGAATAACTTAGTATCTGCAATTTTTAGAAATGGAGAAATTTGATTTTAATTTTGATTTTAATAAAAGCTGCTTTCTCCAATAGTAGCAACCATCCTAACTGAAGGAATTTCTACCCTTAAATTTAAGTGCATTTAGGCACGGTTGTACAGCTGTTTTCATGTTAAGTATCTGTTTTCAACATAAAAGATTATGGCTTGTTGACATTTATGTACCAGAAAAGAAACCACATTGACTTTTTAAAGTTTAAATTTAGAAGTAAATGGACTGATTGTTTTGCTTTAATGTGTCCATAATAATAATCAGAGTGACTGGCAAATAAGCAGAAGCATTTCTCCTTTGGGGGAGTAGAGATGCTGGACATCTCCATGTGTAGATGTGTCTCCCATTTTGGGGGTTAGTGGTGGAGGCAGTAAAAAGAGTCTAGAGTCTCTGCTAAGGGATAGCAAGTTTCTAGGTAAGGCAAAACTGTGTGGTTTTGATTGGCTTTCTGTCATGCTTTACTCCTACTCATTGCCTTCTTAAACTAAAGAATTACTTTGTTTAGATCTAGTTATTTTCCACCAGTTACAAAGGGCAGAACCCCAGGTAACAAGACCACTATTATTAAATATTTGTTCTTTTTGGCTGTTTTAATATTGACTTTCTAATTCAATCTTTTCTGAACCCTCTAGGAAAGTTTAAGGTCACTGAAGCCAATGAAAGTGGTTTTATTCTTTGTCTAGGCATCCCAGCCATACAGTCTGTCTGTCTGTCTCCAAGTCTGTCACCACTGGTTTTCTGCCCCTGAAGCTGATAGAAAGGCATATTAACAGTGTTTCTATACATTGCTTCCAAATTCTCATGAGTGAAGTTTACTTTGAGCTGATCAGTTTTGCATGATTTCAGCAAAGTCACAAAAGCTGTTAGCTGTCTTGAGAGACAGCTAACTCCTCCTAATCCTTTCTGGAGGCTGCAAGCCAGTATTTAGTCAGGTATGAACTACCATGGTGATAACTGATGTATCTCCTACTCTTAATCCTTTGTAATTATGCACACTCATATGCAAAGGAGGAATAAACTGTCAGGCTTTATGTATTTCTAACCCTCCACTACAGTGTCATCTAGACAAGTACAGCAGACATACTTCTTAAACACACTCAAGAAGGAGAACACAGCATACCCTTGTTACAGCAAGAAATGTGATGAACAGAGCTTTTTAGTGAACACCACCTACGCTGGCCTTTATGCAAAACTGGAGTCAGCAGAACAGAATGAATAAGATCTGATCTCCTACCTTGTCCTGCCGTTCCAGTCCCACGTGCCCACGCAAATATTCTAGCCCTGCTGAAAACCCCTCCTAACTCAAGTTTCTGTGTCTGACCACCAGTCTGGAAGCAAGGACTCCTCTGCTGGTGTTTCAGGAAAAAAAAAACGTAGTAGTTTTGTGAAGAGTTGGTCTGCATTTTCGGACAGTGGGCCACCATGGAGGGTTGAAGAGTGGTCCTACAAAGTGTTCCCTTTTGCTGTCTGAAACCATACTGCCCCAGATCATCACTGTGCCCTTAGCTAATTAGCTTGCTCTTGGCAGGTCAGCTGTTGTTTCTGCTATGCTAGAGCAATAAATCTTGGCTCACTTCCACCTTTTCTTACTAACTGGAGTGAATAGGATAACATTGTCTCCATTAGAGGCCAATTTAAGTGAATCAAACAGTTTCTTCCTAGCAAAACCAGTGTTTTCAGAACAATTGCTCTACTGTTTGTTGATGACTTTATCATTTTAGAGAGAATGAGTGGAGGTTGAAATCCTACTGTATATGAGAGATCTGATTACAGTGGTGTTCTCGAGCTTCAAAATTTATCTTTTAGTTTTGGGACCTTGGAAGTTCTGCTGCTTCATGATTTCGCACTTTGCTTCACAGCCATGAGAGCTGAAATTCTTTTTAGCAATAGTTAAAGTTGTCATCTAATCACATATGCTCTTTTATGGCATAAAAAGCAAAATCTCAAGAATTGGTAATACTGAAACTTTCTGAATGGCTGAACACACCCAGCTTCATCTGAAGCCAGTAATAAATCTGAATGCTTCATATCCATAAGATTCAAAAGTCAGTTGAAAAATCTGTAGTGAAGAATACACTTCGTCTCATAAATGACCAATCTTTTACCTTTCCTTTCAATCAAATCTGGTGAAAACTTTATGTTCTCTAGAGTGGTGAAATTTGATTTTGAGTAGTGTCCAAACACCAAGCTCATTGCAGTTCATGAAGTAAGTGGGGAAAAAACACATCCTGATGCAACAAAGGATGAGAATGTATAAGTATTGTGGAATATTATGCACTTGCACTCACTTTCCTGCAGTCAAAAGGAATTCAGAAATGTAAATGAACGTAGGCCATGTGCTTGTCGTTTGTGCTTGTTTTCTTCTAAAGCAAAGATAGTGGCCTCTGCTGGGGCCCTGCCAGCATTGCAGATGACGGAGCTGATGCGAAATGACGTAGCCTGTGGCCACCTATAACCCTTTGTAACTGTCTGTCACCTTCTAGGTAACACTCGACTGCACTTTCTGGTCCTGGTGACAGGCTGTACGTCAGTGGGAAAAATCCTGGATGCTGAAGTTTACAAAATTACTGCAACAGATTTCTGTCCTCTCCAGGAAGAAACCAAGGAAGAGGAGCGTGTTACTACATTGAAGAAAATACTGAACTCTGGGATGTTCTATTTTTCCTGGCCTAATGCAGGCTCAAACTTTGACCTGACTGTGAGGGCTCAGAAGCAGGGTGATAACCACTATGAATCTGGTAACTCGTTCTTCTGGTTAGTACTGCATGTTATACCAAAGTCAATCATCCCCACCCGTATCCTATGGGTCAAACATTCTCAGAAGAAAATGAACATAAGCATTTCAGGTCCACCTCCTTTCATTGTCATGTCATTTTACAGAGCATGTGGTGTTAGTGAATTAATGGTAAACCTGGGTCAAACAAGTAACTTCTGTTTAATTAAAATTAATCTGATAGTGAAATGCAATTCTAAGAAGTGGATATTTTGTGTTTGCAAGAAGGAAACACAAGGTGTATTGCTCACACTACAGAAACATGCCTCTATATGTCATGAATAGTTTCTCCTGCAGTTCTTTTTAATAATTTACTTTAAAAGTTATCTAATAGAAACCTAGACTTGAACTGTTCATAAATCCCATCATCTGTGCTGCAGTATGTTCTGTTTCTTAAAGCTGTATGTGTTTAAAATCTGTAGTTTAGTGTTTCAATAATGTGCCCTAGTTTTTCTGTTGAAAACATCAATATTAATGTTTGCAACTCAGTGTAAATGTGTGTTGCATGGAAGGAAACTCCTGTGGTACGCTGGTCTGTATTTCTTACTTTCTCGTGCTTATGAAGCAAAGAAAAAGTATTTCTTGTTATGGTAAGTACTGGTTGAGTGGAAAGGAAAACACAGGAATGCTGGGATTTTGTCTTCCCTAGGTGGGTTCACCTTTGATGTAATTCAGTTTGTTTGCTTTACAAGTTCTGGCAGAATGCTTGAATTCCTATACCCTCTTTTTTTTTTTTTTTTTTTTTTCTTTTTAAACAAAAAGATAGTCACACAAGAAGCATAGCTATACTGTAAATACACGAGGGCTGTATGATGTACCTGGAAAATAACTGGCAGAGTTACAAGTGAGTGTGTTGCTAGAATGTGCGATAAGTCTTGTAGGTGAATATTAAATAAGCAAAAAAGTTCACAATGGATGATAAATAAACATGAGAGAGCAGTTCATTCAGGCTAAATAATCTTTTTAGCTATGACATGATTTTGACTGATATGATGTAGTGGTTTGAGTTTAATTCAGCAGAGAGATACAGAAAACTGTGCTAATTATGCATCCCTCTCAAAAAGCTCTGCAGGTATGTCAAGGTAGACACATGGCACAAATGAACTGTGTTCCAGTGATGAAACTCTTAAGGTGGAAGTATCCCTTAATAAAGAAAGAACCTTTTAAGAAACTCTTTTTACCTGAATTGTCTTTTGAAAGTTTTGTTCTTGGAAGATAAGTATTTGAACTTTTCTTCTTTGCTGCTTCTGGCTAATCTAGAAGTAGCCCTTGAAGAGGTTCCCTTCTCCTTCATGTTGTAGAACAGGGATGAGTGGTGACAACATCATATTTAGGGCAAAAAGATGTTCCAAAGAAAATTTATCTTGAGGGAATTATGTGATATGGGACATTTCAGACCAAACAATAAATTCTTGAGAAAATTAAACAATGAGATAAATAGTTACATGATGAAAAGTGCCAGATGACCATAGTTTTAAGCAGCACAAACTGCCTGTTAAATGAACTGCAACACACACAAAAAAAATTCTACTGGAATTTGTCTGAGTGAGGACTTCCTCTATGAGTAGACCTAGGAGAAGAAGGTGGAAGAGATACTGAAAATTTTTCAGCTTTTTTCAGTTACATAGTTAGTTTAAAAGAATGACTTGCCTCTTCTTCAGATAAATCCTATAGTCTAGAACAATTCTTCAGGAGTTTCACTAGATGTAATAACTCTTGTACAGATCTGCTGTTGAGCAAATAATGATCATGAAAGGGCCCTAATCTGTGACTAAAGGGACATTTTGAAAAATGAAATTAAGAAAAACATCATAATGGAAGAGGCTAGTGTCACTGTTAACCAGGCATGTTAAGTTTCTTGGGTTGTCAATTGTCAAATAAATTGAAGATTGATACAGACATTCCTCTTAATTTTAGTAGCACTTTTTGCAGTATGTCCATTGACTTGTGGGTTCAATTTCTGCTTGGAAAAAAAATTCTGAAAATCCTAGTGGGTTTTAAAATGGCTTTTCATCCTGTAGTGTATGCTAGGATCTGTGCAGTACTGTTCAAAAAAGCAATTAGTTCAACAGCACTGTAATTTATGAAAAAGATTACTAAATGTCAATGTATTTTTGGCGCTGAAAGAGGTCTCATTTGCAACTGAGTTTATAAGACAGAAGGTATAAGGACAGCACCTTGGTGGTAGCTGTGCTATTAAAATTTGCCATGTTCTGTTCACTGTAGTAGTTTGCAAGGATTTCTTCCTGATACTTCCTGGTTTAAAGCAGTCACAAAACATTAATTGCCTAAATTAGTGGTTGTTGTGGGGTGGCATCCATGCTCATCTATTTTATTTTATTCAGTAATGTATCTGTATGTTATTCAACCTTTCAGGAACCAGCTATTGCATGTGCCCTTCAAACACTACCAGGTGAACTGCTCTGACTGGTTGCTGAAAGTGATCTGTGGTGTAGTGGACATCCGCACCGTTTACGCTTCCCACAAGAAGGCGAAAGCCTGCCTCATCTCTCGCATCAGCTGTGAGCGAGCTGGTGCCGGGTTTCACGTTCGAGGGGTCAGCGATGATGGGCATGTGTCTAACTTCGTTGAGACAGAACAGGTAAGTGGAAGTATCCAATAGCATTGCATAATTCAATCCACTCAAGTTTAATTGGGGTAGAGTTTCCAAAAAGAATTACAGGAGTTCAGCAAGTGTTTTTTTCAAGAATATTTAAAATATTATTGCATGACAGATCTATTTGTTCTTGCCCGTTAAGCATTTATTTCTGATCTGTTCTTTTTCTGTGTTTCTGAATTTTCCATGCGCACAATTTCCATTAATGGTTTTGATTTTTTTTTTCCCCCCTGGATGTGAAAATCTGTCTGTTTGGTATTGTAGTGAAATACAGACATCGGTTTTTAAACTGTTTGGAGAGCTCTTTGTGTTAATTCATGTGAAATCAATATGTGTAACAGTAAGTTTCTCAATTGCACAAAACTTCCTTAGAGTTATCAGTTATGATGCCCGTGTATTAAACAAAAGAATGTTTTCAAATCAGTTTCAGAATAAATGTTACACTTTTATACATTCTGCATGCATTTTAAAGCGTATTTTTTTCTAAAATTCATCATGTTTCCCATGCTATAGAATGTTGGAGAAGAACTAGTTTGAATATATTCTATGAAGTAACGGTCTTTACACTTGATTTCTCTTTCATTCATTTTAAGTATCTCTGTTATTTTGTACCACCAGGTTTGCTGGACTAGCCAGTGAAAGTCCCTTGCGCTACAATGGCTTACCTGTGTCTACACAGATGTAAAAGAATTTGGTTAGGGATACTGGGGACTTGGTGATTTTCAGCAAAGACTAGAACTGAGATTTGCTTTTGACTCTAAGGAAGTCACTTTGATCATTAAGATTTTATATGATTCTTAAATACTCATGTTTCAAGTTACTCCTGTCTGCCGTATTGAATTGAAGCCATCACTTCTTTGTACACTAAATTTTTCAGCTATAAAATGAGGGTGATTCTTAACTTCCTGCCTCACAGGACTTTTGCAGACCAGTGATGACAATGTTTATAGAAAATAAGTAGTATATGCTGTGCTATGGTGAAGAAGAACTCTCAGCACTCAAATGTATCTTTCTAGTTAGGAGGAAGCTGCCCAGCAAAGGGGCTGTGTTCGCTGGGGCTCAAATCATCTTTATCTAGTAAAGAAAACAGAAAAAACCACCGTCTTCTCAGAGTAAGGCAAATTCCAGTGCAACTCATTTAGGAGGAGACTTTGCTTTCTATTCCCCTTTGCTTTGTGGGGGATTCTCTCCAGTGAGAGGTGGTATGACACAGTTTTTATACATACTTGGTAAAAAGCTTATTTCCAGCTGATACTGAGACAAAATACATGAGTGAAATTCCTTCAGCGGGCTCTCTTGATTGACACAGCCAAACAAAATAACCGAGTCAATTGATTTTATTACACATGGGTTAGCTTACTACCTTGAAAATTAATAAAAAGCAATGGACCCTGCAGAATCTGAAATCCTCTGTGCCAGCTAAAATGAGTGCTTTCTTATTCAAGTATAATCACCTTTTCCTTTTAGAATAGAAGTAGTAATTACTAGCAGTCAGAACCATCATACAGAAATGGATGTCTTTATAAGCGGAACAGATAAATGGCTGGTAGTAGTTTTCAATAAAGGACAAGGATCTGCTCCTAAAATTTGATTGTTTTCAGTGTCTTCTGGGCAGATGTACAAAACTGTATATGTAGCATAGATTGTTTCCATATATGTGTGTACGTGTCTACGTATGTAGGTGCACATACAATGGAAATAGATTGCTTAGGTGATGCTTGTAAGGAGAGGCTGGTGAGACATCACTACGTGACACATTGAGTGTAGCACAGAGATACGTAAGCTAGCTGTGTCATTAGTTGTTCTGGAAGAGTTATCGCTGTGTCGTTGTAGGACTGTGCCTGACTGCTGAGGGTGGCAACCCCTTTCAAAAGTGCCCATACTTTAGCACTCATATTTCCTCACGGCATTGCGCGAGTGCAGCGGCTCAGGCTCAGTGCTGTCCATTCTGTTATCCCACTGCACGAGGCAGGCATGCCTTCAGGCACCTGTTTGTCCAATCTCCAGCAATGTTTGGGCACTTTCAAAATTTCCTCTAGGATGTTGCGCTGATGGTGCAGCTTTAACCTCTTCACCTGGTTCTGCGTAGGGACACGTGTAGAGCTACCTTAGACCTGACAGTGCTGTGTTGCTCAGCAAAAAGCCTGGAGGAGTTGCGGACTGGTCTTCCCCAGTCTGCTGGTGAGGTTTGATCTCCAAGACATGCTCAAAGCATGCACAACGTTACAAGTGTGACTTCCTACCCAGTGTTCAGAGTTCTCACTGGGGACGTGGGTGACTTTTTGCTCATGTCCCTCCTTTTCTGGGTTTCCCTGCATTTTCAGTAGGCTGGTCTGGCAGCTTTCCACATAGTGTTCAGGCTTTCACAAATTCTGCTTGTTGGATGCTGAACCCTTCCCCTGCAGTGCTTGCGTCTCTAGTGTCAGCCTCTGAATTCTCTGCTAATAATTATCTTTTTGTGCCTCCAAAGCAACTGCAATTCGAGTCCTGCTGCCTCTACATCTTTCTAGAAAGTCTATTGGTGCATGATATGTAGATAGGTCTGCTCACCAAAAAGTGGAGTTTCCCCCTGGAATTTGGGAACAGAAGAAGGGACATATGCCATTCTAAGTAATAACTTGGTACAATCTGCTATTTCAGTTGAGTGCCTTCTCAAGAGCATTAATGCAAAGTACATTACTCAGGATTTGAAGAACGTTCTCTTGCTGAAATGCAGAGGAAAGGAAATGTTAGAAAGGGTTATCAGCTTGCTTTCAGATTGCTCTCACATTTGTGGTATGGCACTTAGCAGCTGTCTAATTATGGGAAATATGTCTGCTATCCTGCTCTCTGATTGGGTCAGAAGTAACTCATTCTATTTAGTTATATTCCTGGAGTACATTATGTTGCAAATAATTAGCATGAAAAATAAGATGGCCTTTGCATCCCAGCAGAAAACCTGAGGATTGGCTCCTGGTGAGTGGCAAAATAGTACTTGGTTGCTAATGCTTCCCTTAGCTAGGGCTGGGTCAGGCCCTCCACAGGAACTGCTGCGCTTTGTTCCCGTGCAGCCAGGGGCTGCTGTGAAATGAGAGGATTGAAAGCTTTTGAGTGTTTTACAATTGGATAAGCAAAAGCGCAAGAGTGAAGTGGTTATAGGGCAAAAGGCTTGAGTAGGTTGAAAATTACAACAAGGATTTGTAGTCTTAAAGGATTGTGTGTTTTTGTTTGGTTTTTGTATCTAAAGGAGAAAAGAAAGTTGCTGTTGCTAATGGTGATAAACACTAGTTTTACTAAGCGGTGTGTCCTAAGAAAGCAAAGTTGGGCTAACCACTGAGATGCCTGAGATCCAGTTCAAGCTGGCATCCGCTTACCCTTAGGAAGGAAGAGTCCTAGAATAAACTCTCTCCTACTTTAGTAGTAAACTACTGACTAATTGCCTATGAGGTAATATCTTGGCTGAATAACATTTTGTTTCCATTTGCTGCAGCCTGTACAGTATAATGGCGTGCTGGTTATGTGCTTTCATGGATAAATAGCACCCTAGGATTCTGAAAAGCTAGGACTTTTCCTCCTTCATCGGAATTACTTCTAACATTTTTCTGTTTTTAGAAGAGGGAGAAACAATTAATCTTATCTCCAGGCAGCTCTTTTATGCATAGATGGTATGCTTTTGTCTCCCACTGAGTTAGCCTTGTGGCATTTTAGCTCTGCAATGAGTCATTTTTTGTGGGCTCACTTAACTGCTGTGACTCAGTGTTTGAGAAGAAGAGGGGAAAAGTTAAATACCTCACTTAACTTTAGCTTTTTTTTTTTCAAAAAAAAAGATCTACTAGTAGATCTTTCAGATATTTGATCATTTGGCTTGCATCTTTACAAATTAAAAAGAAAGAAAAAATGGTAGGAAACACTTAAGGAAAGCCAAAACATGACAGGAAGAGGGCTTTTTTTTGAAATGCCTCTAACTGATATTTTAATATTTGCTGCCAAGATTTTGTAATGAGATGGCAGCCCTTTCTACTTGCAGTGTTGCAGTTAATCCTCAAGTAGTTTTAAACTCCATCTCTCTTTTCCTAGTGATAGCTTAAATGTTTCCCTTTACCCTTTCTTCCTCCCGTAGTAATCCCCTAAAGTTGAGACTGTATCACATTCTTTTAATTTTTTTCTGCTGATAGCATTGAGAAACAAGCATGATTTCTTTGTTTAGTTTGTGTGCCTGTCCCTGTTTACATCTCAGCTCCTCCCCCAGTTATCCTCCAAAGAGTTGTGCTAAACTCTTAATATCTCAGTATGTGACTTACAGGGAACAACGCTGATTTACCAAAGATAAATGAATGGTTTTAATTTTTTTTCTCCTTCATGGAATTGTTCAGTAAAGAAAATTGAAACCTTGACAAGGCATTAAAAGGAAATGCCATGAATTTGGATCAACCTTCCCTTTCTTCCAGTTTAAGGAAAAAATGTCGGGCATGGATTAAGAAAAATGATCTCTATTTCACAATAACTCCTAGACCATGTTGGATAGCTCTCCAGGAAAGGAATGGATGCAATCATGTGGTTAATTTATTTTCTGGATCAAGTTTTAGTATGGCCCCAGGCAGGCCAAAGAGGATTATTTTGGCAAGTACATCCTCGGATCCCGTGGTCTGAGTTAAAGGGACTCTTGGAGAGGTATGTTGGGCCATCTGTTATCCATGCTCTTCGTGGGTTGTGTGGCAGAGCTGGAGATCCCAAAACAAGCCATATGAATATCCATTTCATCATGGACTGTGTCTTTGTGCCCCTTGAGTCTGTAATTAATTCAACTGTTTGAAGTTACAACTGGATAGTCATTTCCTTCTAATGAAGCTGAGTGATGGAGATTAGTGAATAGATTATTCCAAGCAATGAATGGGAGCAGCATGCTGGGATTAGAACACCAGCTGGTTGACATAGATGTTTGCTTCTTGCTCAGAGGCAATACCAGTTTGCTTCTTGCCCAGAAGCTTACTAGCAGTACCAGTGCATGAAGCTTGTGTTGCTAGGAAAGGTCTTTGGATCACAGGGGCAAGATCCCCATACAATGGAAGAGAAAGATTGAGAAACACCCTCTTGAACTGTCAGCACTATCACCCTTGATCATGGAGTCAGAGAAAGAGACCACAAAAAAAAGTCTAAGACAGCAGAAGTCAGAAGAAGAACATGGTAAATTCTAACACCAGAGGTCAGAGGACAGGCAATCCATTATCAAAGTGAAGAGATCCTCCAGGTGGGTTAAGTGTCCGGTTGTTGTTATGTTATCTGATAGGAAACCGCTGGAAACATGTCTGAAAATGCATCCTACTAGCTGGATTGGATTGTTCTGTGGGCCATACCCTTTGGGATTAATGAAGTAGTTATTGAGTGTTTTAAGGATTTGATAGGAATGAACATTCTCCGTGGAGCCAGTAGGCAACAACTTACTGTCATATTGGGTCCAAGACTCCACAATGGTTTTTATGAAGGCCAAAGATAAAGATTTAGCAGTGTGTATCAACTCGAATGACAAAGTATTGTCCACTGATGTGGACACTGATTGTTATTGAACTGTTAGAGGCAAACCCATGTGATCTTCTTAGGTGTATTTCTTGTGCATGAGTTAAGGAAAACAGAGGACAGGAAAATTCTGGAAGTAAAGTGCTGTTTAAGCAGGAATAGTTTCTTCTCTTGAAGAACTATTCATCTTTTGTGTCATGCCTTAGAATAAGAGAAATGGATCTGCTAGAGGACAGGGTAGCAAAGTCAAAACTGGAACGACAAAAAAGTGAGGTGGATACATGCTTGTGGAAAACATGGACAAAAATGATCAAGACTTGGAAGAATATGAGAAAAGAAATTCTGTACTTATCCATGCATAAATGCTGGAATTGCATAAGCAACAAAGTCGTAATCTTTTATTTATAAGCATAATTTTAAACTGCATATATTATCGATACTTATTTAAGATTTTTAACAAATGTGGTTTCTTATAGTGTGTATGAGTGCTAAGATTATGTCCGTTCCTGAACTGGAAAGTCATCTTAGCCTCAGTCTTTCAACCTGTTCGCTTAAGAAGTCTGCTGGTAGGAAGGCTGTTGCCACTGTTATTGTAATGCCAGTGGGCATACACAGTAGAAGGCCATGTCAAGATCAGGGATCGTGTTGGTTGTAGTGGTGAATGAAGGATAGTGGATATTGCTGAAATTCAGGGAAGATTTGCACAGTTGTAATGCTCAACGAAATGGTTAGGAAGAAATGACTGGCAGAAAAGGGTGTTACTCTCCCACTCATTAAAAAATACTAGGTCTTCTTCCAACTCACTGGCAGCTTTGAGGAAAATAATTTTGGATTCATCTGGGTCACAAGAATGAGGTGAGAGGATTGTGAAATACCACAAAATTGCTCCAGAGAACAGAATGATGAGCCCTGTAAGTGAAAAGGAAAAAAAAAAAGTGCTAATGTGGAGAACTTTCTTGTGAAAGACTGTGTTGGAAAGGCCATGCTCCCAGTTCAAAAACCTCATCTGAATTTCTGAGAGCTGCATGGCAATGCACATAAAAATGTTTTTTGGTTTTTTTTTGTTTTTTTTTTTTTTTTTTAATTTTTTTTTTTTTTCCCTAATCTGGATTAGATTATGCAGCTTTCATTTATGTTGGTGACTACTCGCAACTCTTATTCCTTGGATGTGAGTGTGCTGGCACTGGTGTTAGAAAGAATTGCAGAAACCAACCTCAAGAAAAACAAAGGAAGATGATGAAGTACAGGAAACAACGCATGATCCTATAAATAATGAGCAGTGTAGTTTTTGGAGAGGAATAAAGCCCTCTGTATACTGTAATAACAGTAGCTAGCATTCAAAAGGAGCTTGAAGCTACTGTTGTTGGCATCCATATTAAAAGTCGTGTTAGATTGATGGCACAGGATTTCATCCCTTATATTTTCAAAGGAGTGTTCTGATGATTTTTAGTTTCTGTAAATAATGAAAAAACTCGGGACACGCAACCCATGGAACTGGCATAACTGCAGCCTTTTCTGCCAAGGGAAGGGCAGGAAGAATGCTGTGCACACAGCATACTCATGTGAGGCAGTGTGGGATATTTGGTAGAGGAAGCTGGCAAAGGAATGTGATTTGTTTGGCCATTAAAAAGGTGTGTAGGTATCCCTTTGCTTAATGATAATAATGTTTTCACTTGTAATTGTAAATGTTGTTGGTAATAAAAGCTGTAGCTTTTGTATTAAGGATATTATGTGTGTGGGTGTGTGGAGTTTTAGAGGTGTCTGGTGCTGTTAGAGATGTTTTTCTCTGAAGGAAAAAGGGAGACATCTAGTGATTTAAGACTCCAGCAATTTAAGAAGTTTTTTTTTTCTCTCTTTCCTATCTTTCCAATATTTTATTTTAGGTGGGTTCTCATCATCTAAGGCTTAACAGAGGTCTGGAAGCTAATGCTCCTGCCTTTGACAGGTAAGCTTCATTCCACTTTGCCAATAACACAGCAGCCTGCTGTTTAACCAAGATTCCACGACTTTATGCCTTCCTAGTAAATCCTGAGAGATGTAAAACATCTCTCAGATGATGTAGCAATTACGCCAGGTGTTGCAGGATTATTAAGGGGGTTTACTTTATTTATTCACTTGTTTTTGTGCATTTCCTGTTCTGTTTTCAATAGTAATTGAATTAATTTGATCTCCTGGCTTGTTTCTGTAAAAGCCAAGAAAGAGTGAGTGGTATGCAAAAGGAAGGTCTGTGTAACCCCTTGTGAGCCAACAAATGTGAATTTACATTTAAGATACACAGAAATATGTTCTTTACCACTGTAACCCAGGCCATTAAAAGGTAAACACTGCTTCCTCTCCAATCTGGATTTGTTTTCTCCTCGTTGTTTTACTGCTGTACAGAAATACTTGTGTCTTATTCTATGATCAGTGTTGTATGATGCTGTCATGCTGATGCTTTTCTACTTTACCCAGAGACTGGCTTGTAAATGTTTTTAAACCATTAATACTTTGCTTGTCAGCTGGAAACTGTAGAAAAACCCCATGTGTTAGCTTGATTCCTTTGAATGTCTGACTGTGAAGTTCTATCCTTTAAGAGCAAACTCCCATGGACATCAGTGGGAACATTGCCTGAAAAGGACATGAAGGATTTGGCCTGTGGGAAATTTTCAACTTGTAAGTGCCAGGTCATGTGATTAATTCTATTTTGATTTGGTTTTGGCAGATCAGAGTTTATGTTGATTTTGGGTAAGGCCTGGTAATTCCTTTATTTGCTGGTTAGCAAACATAGCATTAGTGACTGTTGCTAGTTTTGCAGTACTGAAGACCCCAAACAAGGATTAGAATCTAAAGTGACTATGCACCACAGCAGTCCCTGCTCCTACAGGTCTTAGCCTACGTTCTCCAAGCTTTTCAAGGCTCTTAAATCCTACTAAATTCAAGACTTGTGGTCATGTGGCCATCTGGTACCATGATAACTTGTCCTCACGGTGTCCCCAAAGCTCAATCTTAGAGGTTTGCATTCCACAGCAGAGATAATTTATATAAGAAGGAAACAGTAAGTTATTCAGCATCCTCTTGTGCTGCCCAAAAAATCGAGAGTATCTCAGCAAGGAACAACTCTGTAAGACCATTTATCCCAGAGAATCTTTTCTCTCTGACCCTGATGCAACTGGTGAATAGTTTTCACGTAAGAGACATGAACATGAGGATCAACTTGCACTATTCCTCCTTTGCCTTGTGCACAGTAAAGGCTTTAGGTTAGATGAAGTTAGGGATCTGTCTGCTTACAGATCTGCAAAAGACCGTCCTTTGAAAATGGGCAAGAAGTAAGCAAGTGCTTACATGTAAAAAACCACTGAAACTTAACAACCTGCTACAGCTTTTCTGAGAGTATTAAAGTGGATTTAGCGTGTTGTATTTTCCCATCTGATAGGTTAATGTGTTGAGAAGGCACTGTGAGAAATTAATGGTAGTCTTGTTAGTGGGTCTTCTTCATCCCCTCTCCCTAAGAAATCTTTGGGCAGCTCTGCTTACTCAAGCAGGTACTCAAGCAGGTGACCTGAGCTTCAGCAGTTTTGTTGTAAGGAGGAAGCAACATTGGCGGAGAAGTAAGATCTTGATGCTGAGATCAGAGGGGTGCAAATGTATGGGAAGAGTTGGTGTACAGAGAACTGGTTGCAGAATCAGGTACATAAATAGCACCAGAAAATATATTTAGGCACATTTCTTCAAGGCCATGCTGATAACTTTTTCTTTCTTTTCTCCCATTCCTTTGTTTTCTGTGTGGCTTATATCTGGTTATAGGCCTTAAAGGTGCATGCCAGAAGATGTGTGCATGCCAGAAGATGTGTGCTTGCTGTTTTATGACACTTTGCAGTTGCGTGTCGCTTCGCAGCGTGTAATAGCTTTTCATTTCTGTGTTTATTTTATTTTTATTGTCTATTTCTATCCAGCTTCTTCTTAAGTACTACTACAATGTTGTTAGTACATGATGGAAGATGGCTTTTAGATCTAATTGTTTCTTGATCAGCCAGCACAGTGCCTGTAGCACACACATGCCAACTTGAAAAAAAAATTTATTGAGAGGAGAATGGGTGCCTCTGCATCTGGCTAAAAGCTCTTGACTTGAGACTCCCTAAATGTCAGGCTTTGAGAGGTTGGGGATATATGCCGAAATAAAATACTGGTTTATAGTTGTCTTATTTTGTGTTTTTCCTGAAGAATCTGGGCCAGGCCACTTGGCTGATAGAACCTTTGGTTTGATCCAGCCCAGCAGTTCTTATGATTACTAACCTTCCTGCTTAATTTAATTAAGTTGAGAGTGAATGTCTCAATGTTGTGGTAGCTCAGAGATGTTTGAACCTTGTCACCTATGACATACGTGCTTGTGCCTCTCTGGCCTTGGCACTGGTGTTCTAGGCTCCGTTGCTGCTGCTGACTTTTTGTTGACTCTGCCCTGTAAGATGCTGGGCAATTCCCGTTGAAGTGTGAAGAGTTTTCCTCTCTTGTCTTTTCTGTGTAGTTCCCAGACTGACAGCCAAGAGGTGGGAGCATACAAAGGGCAATATCAAAGCTAACAGTGACAAAAGATCTGGGGCCTGTTTCCTAATGTGCTTCTTTCTTCAAGTTCAGTACAAAATACTGTGTCCATTAATTGTGTACTTTCACCATTTGTAGTATTTAATAATTGATTGCAAGGAAGCTAAGGAAGATGTGTGTAGCTGCTGTGGCCTAAACTTTCTGCTGGATGGAGCAACCAATGATTTCTACTTCTGCATTTTGGAAAAGGTAGTAGGCAACATAACATGGTGTTGTCTAGTACTTATTATGGTTACTTTTCCTGTAGGCATATGGTGCTTCTGAAAGAGCAGTATGGAAAACAAGTGATTGTTAACCTGTTGGGAAGCAGAGGAGGAGAGGAGGTGCTCAACAGGGCTTTTAAGGTAAAGGCAATTTTCTTTTTTTTTTTTTTAAACTACTGATTTCCTCTGAGCCTTTATGTTCTTCTGGACCAGTAGATGATGAATAGTGTATCTTAAGAAATGATGTTATCTCTTTACTAGATGTTACATACTGAGAGAATGGTGCTTTGTAGTCTCACGGCTTAATTTCCAGCACTGCTTTCCTGCTTATTTCTTCACACATTCGTGCACATTCTCTTTAACCAGACTTTTAAAAAAATTACCCTAATTTTCCTAAGCATAGTTCACATTTGCAAAAATGAATTGTGGTCAGCTTTATCATAGTATGTAGTCACCTATGCAGTCAGGTGCCTCTTGGGACTGCCAGAACTGCTCGGGTGCCAGGCCCTGACCCTGTCTCGCTGAGCGTAAGAAAGCTGTCTTGCTCTGATTGTAACGGGAAATAGCAATCTTGCACCAATTGTGATGGGAATTGGCTGCCTGAGCACCAGATGACAGTCTGGTGTAGGAAGAGGGAGGATTTCCTGGCCCCTACACATCCCTAGGCACAACTAATACCTGAAAGCATCTGGATTGTGCTGAATGTTTCCAGAGATGAGGCATCTGCCACCTACCATCCATCTCCCTTTGCTTGTATTCCTTCCTCTTCTCCCAACTCTTGCTGCAAGCTTAGTAATTTTTATCAGAGTTCATTCAAAATATTCTTGTAATTACTGCTGTTGAGTTTCATTGATCAGAATGTCACTGCTACCATTTGTCTATGCAACAGGAACAAATGAAAAATTGTAAATTACCAGCTTACCTTCAGCTGTTACCTG
>WHYT01016825.1:77471-109597 GCA_009806455.1 Tetrax tetrax
ACTACTGATTTCCTCTGAGCCTTTATGTTCTTCTGGACCAGTAGATGATGAATAGTGTATCTTAAGAAATGATGTTATCTCTTTACTAGATGTTACATACTGAGAGAATGGTGCTTTGTAGTCTCATGGCTTAATTTCCAGCACTGCTTTCCTGCTTATTTCTTCACACATTCGTGCACATTCTCTTTAACCAGACTTTTAAAAAAATTACCCTAATTTTCCTAAGCATAGTTCACATTTGCAAAAATGAATTGTGGTCAGCTTTATCATAGTATGTAGTCACCTATGCAGTCAGGTGCCTCTTGGGACTGCCAGAACTGCTTGGGTGCCAGGCCCTGACCCTGTCTTGCTGAGCGTAAGCAAGCTGTCTTGCTCTGATTGTAATGGGAAATAGCAATCTTGCACCGATTGTGATGGGAATTGGCTGCCTGAGCACCAGATGACAGTCTGGTGTAGGAAGAGGGAGGATTTCCTGGCCCCTACACGTCCCTAGGCACAACTAATACCTGAAAGCACCTGGATTGTGCTTTGCGGATGCCAGGCATTGTAGAATTAAAGCTGCGCTGAGTTCTAGTGCAGCATTTTTGTTGCCAGATACTGAAAACTAATGTGTACTTGAAGCTGGGGATTGGCATTGAGTGGGATTTGCAGCAGTGCATAACTGCCTGAATCTGGCTGGAGGCTGATGGAAATCTGCCTCCTAAGTGCCTGTTGCTTTAGAAATCCGACACAGATACTTCGGAGTGTATCTTCCTAGGAATCATATGAAGAATGGTTTAAGTATGCACCTGTAGTAAGTGTTATGTATTTATCATTGGTAAAGAATGATACAGCAGTTCTGAGTTCAAATGTTTACTGTGTGAAATTAACCAAATTGAAAATTGTAGTTAAATAATTCCTGATTTGTTTCCCTCTCTGTTGGAGTAACGTATTCAAGGCAGAGTCTCTTGAGTTTTTTGGCAGTTTTTCTGTGCAACCCTTTCCTCCTCCTCCAAAAGAGCTGGGGAGGACTGTTGGCTTCCCCAGAGGAAAGTGACAAAATGAAAGTATCCCCCGTCCCCCCGTACAGAAAATAGCCAAAGGAAGTGATTATGACTAAAGCTTCCAAGGCAATGAAGAAGGTAAAGAAATGAACTGGTCCTAGCTTCTGTTTTCAGCCTCTAACTGAATTTCTGCATGACATAGATAAGCCTCTATAATCTCTTGATTACCCTATCTTTAAAATAGTTTTTATAGTTTATTTTGCAAAAATATTGAAATTTAGGGGTAAGAGACGATCACTTGCAAAACACTCAAATAACTTACGAGGATACAAATCTGACTTTTCTTGTTAATGTAAGGCTGATATTTTATCAGACACTCGCATTCTTGAAGACAATGTTCTGGCTGGTATACAAACAGAGATTAAGTCAGAAACAGGGCATTTCTAGAATAAAGATCTTGCATTAATTCATTTATTTTAAATACAGATCTGTTTAATTGTTATACTTTATTGATGTTTAAAAAGAAATAAATTATGAAAGCACTCTGAACTGGAAGAATTTAAACTGACAGCACTGGAAACTGAAGTTTAGTACCCGTTCCAAACAACCATCTCTTGGTTTTTCTTTACCTTCGTGTTTTCATAAATGGATTTGTTGAAAGAGTAAATAGTTGATATTCACTTTGATGATTTGAAGAGCTTGAATGACAAGGAAAGTAATTCATAGAGGGATGATTAAGAATAAAAACTTTTCTCCTTTTCTGTCATTAGTTTATTTCTTTGTTTCTCCATAGAATCATAGAATAGTTCGAGTTGGAAGGGACCTTTAAAGGTTGTCTAGTCCAAGCCCTCTGCCATGGGCAGGGACATCTTCAATGAGATCAGGTTGCTCAGAGCCTCATCCAACCTGGCCTTGGGACTGCCAGAACTGCTTGGGTGCCAGGCCCTGACCCTGTCTCGCTGAGCGTAAGCAAGCTGTCTTGCTCTGATTGTAATGGGAAATAGCAATCTTGCACCAATTGTGATGGGAATTGGCTGCCTGAGCACCAGATGACAGTCTGGTGTAGGAAGAGGGAGGATTTCCTGGCCCCTACACATCCCTAGGCACAACTAATACCTGAAAGCATCTTGATTGTGCTGAATGTTTCCAGAGATGAGGCATCTGCCACCTACCATCCATCTCCCTTTGCTTGTATTCCTTCCTCTTCTCCCAACTCTTGCTGCAAGCTTAGTAATTTTTATCAGAGTTCGTTCAAAATATTCTTGTAATTACTGCTGTTGAGTTTCATTGATCAGAATGTCACTGCTACCATTTGTCTATGCAACAGGAACAAATGAAAAATTGTAAATTACCAGCTTACCTTCAGCTGTTACCTGGATCAGCTGTTACCAGACCAAAAATCATTACTGTTCCCAGTAATGCCGTTCCTCTCATAAGCATCAGCTATAACAAATATGATTATGTTTACAGTAGAAGCAGTGCTGTAGTGTAGAGTTACGTTTTACACTGGTGCAGTGTAAAAAAATATAATTTTCAAATGCATTACTAGTGCCAAGAGCTGTAAAGGCAAGTTGAGATGTTGACAACAGAGAAGCAAATACCAAGTGTTTTGGCTTTTGTAACAGTAATGAAATATATTTTGCATGTCTCTCTCCAAACACCATGGAACCCCTTTAAATTTGTTTCGGCAGGGAAGGCTTAGTGCCTTACTTGATACAATTAGACTGGTGTAACTGCTGCATGTATGCTTTTAATGTAATATCAGAATTGTTTTGTTTAGTTTTGTGTCACAATCTAAGTGGAGAAAAGCACTCATCTCTTGAGATGAGAATGTGCAGGAGGGAAGGGAATAGACAAAGGCTTGCATAGTTAGAGTTAATACAACAGTTCTCTCTGGCTTTGTCTTGGAAAGCAGGATGTGTTATTGCCATATCTATTACAGATACCTTAATGAAATTTGTGGTGATTACGGAAATGGATGTGAGGTCATGGAAATGGGAGATGAAATAATGAGGCTATTTGTGCCTCTTCTTTCATGTTTGTGGTTCACCACAAACATTTTATAATACATTTCCTGGGACGTCATTTCCTTCTTACTTGCTCCCCAGGTACCCTCTACGTAAATTTAGGGCCACATTTTCCCATGTCTTGGCACTTCAGGAATGGTTAAAAAATACACCCATGCGCTGTTATGCCCTTCTACCTTAAGTGGTTCTCGATACCCTTCCTATCAGGGTCCTGGTCCTGAGCCCGCCCTGAGCATCGCCGTTGCTGTACACCCTCACACTGCTGCAGGGCTGCACTAGCCAAGGTGCAGACAGCAGCAATTCTGATGTACACTTTGCAGCTGCAGTTTGAGTTCCCCTGCAGAAAAATCGAGGTCTAACAATCCAGTTTACTCTTGGAAAGAAAACAAAATAGGGAACTTCAGTTGCTCTTTGCGTGTCTGGCCTTTTAAAATTCCCTGTGAACTTCTCAATATTAAAAACGTGATAAACAATCAAAGCTTAGTAGTGATAAAAGCATGCTGGTGTCAATCCTTACATTGTGGCTTGAGTAGGATTTGTTTTCCTTCATTCTCTGTCTAAACAGAAACTGCTATGGGCCTCTTCCCATGCGGAAGACACTCCCATGATAAACTTTGACTACCACCAGTTTGCAAAAGGTGGGAAAACTGAGAAACTGGAAAATTTGCTGAGGCCTCAGCTGAAGTTGCACTGGGAAGACTTTGGGATCTTCACAAAGGGCGAGAATGTAAGTCCACGGTGAGTGTCCCTGCCCATCTGTCCCAGCATAGCCACTCACCACCTGTCCTGGCCTTCCCAGGTTTCTTCCTGTGTGTGGACCATAAGTGTGAATGAACAGCTTGAAATACAATTTTGAGTCAAAGAGTAGTCTTGGTGCTAGATAGATTATTTGGCTTAACTGCATACCCGTTGTTTGGAATATGCAAAATTACCAGTGTATGGATTTGCTAATACAGTGTTGCAGATGTAGTCAAGGAATTAAGCATGTTAATGGCATACATTGTGCACAATGTGCTTGCACCATCAAAATGTGGGTGGGTGTATTCAGGCTGAACATTTGATCTTGTTCAGTCAACTGATAATTAGATGTTATTTTAAAATGTACCTTTTTTTCCTCCCTCCTTTTATGCTTGGTTACCAAAGTCTGCAGACAGGTACTTTTCGAATGAATTGTTTGGACTGCCTGGATCGTAGTAATAGCGTACAGTCCTTCATTGCGCTGGAGGTGAGTTTGTCATGGATGCCTGTACTGCATACGTTGTCTGTTCCATGGGAAAGACAGGAAAGGGGGCTTAAACCTCAGTTATACAAGTCTGTCTTGCCAGCTCTATGATACAGAATGGTGCTGGCTGGGATACTTAAACTGAGGATAGAAAGCAAAAACACATTTAAGAACAATGTTGTTGATTTTTCTCCTTCTGCACCTAATCCAGATCCTGCTTGCTCAATTAGAGAGCCTTGGGTTGAACTCTAAATCTGTAATTGAGCGCTTTGTGGAATCCTACAAAGTGATGTGGACTCTCAACGGTCATAATCTGAGCAGAGTATTTACTGGCAGTCGTGCCCTTGAGGGGAAGCAAAAGGTAAAGAAAAATGGCAAAACTGTTTATTCACAAGTGAAGAAAGATGTCTGATTTACTCTTCAGTGTCACTTGCACTGATGATTCCTGTCTGATGTAGGTTGGGAAACTCAAGGATGGCGCCCGCTCTGTGTCTCGCACCATTCAGTCAAATTTCTTTGATGCAGTAAAGCAGGAAGCCATTGAGTTGCTGCTCATGGGTGACTTCTTCAGGGAGGAATATGCAGACAAAGGCAAGATGCTCATGGACAACACTGCACTGCTAGGTAAGGCCTGAGTAAATCCTTCGCTTTTCTCTTGTGTCTGTTTTTAGCTGTCAGATATAAGCAATTGCACTCTTTTGAAAAAATCAATTAATGAGCTACTTTTGCACAAATCTATTGTTTAAAACACTGCTTTCAAGTGACCATAGCGCAACTGTGTGTGTTTTAATTCCACTGTAATTATTTCTCCTATTCTGTTTTGGACTTCTGAGTGTGTTTGTCTACTCTTTGATGATTATTTCCTCTGACAGCTTAGAGAACTTGGACTAGAGGGAAATATTTTAGGGCTATATTGTTAGTCTGATCCTGCCTGAGTTTGTCTTGAGGAAGCCTCTTGAGCTCAGATTTTTTTATCTCCTTCTTTTAGGCCTGCACTTTGTACATGCTTTTAACCATTTGGAATTTTAAAGGCACATTTATGTTGTTATGTTAGTTCATTCCCTCTTTACTCCAGGGCCCTGATAGTCCACAACATTTACACACTTGTTTGCACCCATTTAGAGTAAACCAAGTTATCTTTCTCTGAGAAGATACTTGTGTGCAAAATATAGGATAATTGCACCCACAAGCAGTATCAAGTGGTCAGTTTGCTCCAGAGAACTACTGGATTTTAATAGGATAGATATGAACTGTTCAGTACCACTTCAATCTTGGGGCTGTTTCTTGATGGAGACCACTAGGAAAATATAGATAGTTTCTCTGTGCCTGGCTGCCTGTGAAAATCAGGTGGTTAAAGATTAAGGTTACCTCAGTTGCTTACACAAAAAACCCCCACATTGCTAATTTTCTAGACTCATAAAATGTAAGTGAATATAGCAGTTTCCTGTGAGGCGTTCTAACCAGGCTAGAGAGCCATGACAGTGCTGGTTTTGAACTGATGTGAGACTGATGGCTCTCCGCCTTTCCCTGAACACTCTGCCCTTCTTAAGGCTTCAGTTTAAGTCATAACTTGTGACATGCCTGATTGTTGTAGGCTAAACTACAAAGGAGGAAGATTAAGGCAGGAAGGAGATTTTATTTCATTATTACTTGAAGAAGCGCAGGAAAACATATGCAAAAACTGAGTCACCAGCCCTTCACAAGCTTTTAAAGGGTGCCTGGTTTCTGGAAGAGGAATTGCTGATGTCAACCCCAGTTATATTGTAGTTATTGCCATTGGAGTTATCCCTTAGATTTTGTGTTGCTGGTAGGGTAATGTCATTTTTTCACAGTGACTGTGTCGCTGCTGTCTATATGTTTTCTGTCCTTTTACAGCACATTCTTCTCTTACACACCCTCTTTCTCTCTCCACTCTCCTGTCAGTAACTCCAAGTATTTTGAAGGCCATGTCAGAGCGTCAGTTTGAATTCACAAGCTTCAAACGTGTTCGTGTTGCTACGGGGACCTGGAATGTGAACGGGGGAAAGCAGTTTCGAAGCAACATCCTTGGTACCAGCGAGCTGACTGACTGGCTGCTGGACTCCCCTAAGCTTTCTGGAGTTTCTGAATTTCAGGGTAAGACTTCACAGTCAAAATGGGTAAGCAATATTTACTGGCATCTCTAGAGACGGTGAGTTAGGACACAAGATTCGCTGTTCTTTTCAAAGGCAGTGCATCTTGAAGGGCGTTTTTTGTCAGTTTTTAGGGGTGTATTCAGCTCCACGTAGACTTGTGCTGCCCCCCTGCAGCAGTGGAATGGTGTGTGAAGAGCTGCTGACAGCCAGAGCAACTCCTGAGTCTATACCGTGTCACTGTTCTGAACCTGCAGCAGGGCGGAATTCAGATGTTTCTTTCATGCTGTCATGAGATGTATCTGCCTATTCTGCATCTCATATTTCATTTTCTTCTTCTGTATCTCTGTTCCTTGTTCTTCATTGTGAATGGAGCTACATGCTTAGGTGCCCTCAGAACGTCTCTTTGGTCTTTATCTGGAGCTAGACATACCTGGACAATCTGAACTCTGAGATTGTCTGGAACTGTTACTATCAAAGCCTTCAGACAAGAAGATTTATTTTGTTGAAAGCAATTTCTTTTTTTTAACAGTATAGAAAGCTCTTGTGCTTGTGGCTTGCTTAAATTGGCTGCTGAATTTCTTATTTACAAAATAAGGTCAGGTATTGTAATTGATTTACAGAGTTTTATTAAGGAAAATGAAAAGTGAATGCTCTGTAATTTAAAAATTGAGTAGTTACAAACCTATGGCAAAACCTGTGCTTTTGTTGTTACAGTGGAACGTTTCATTTCCTGCAGGCGTCATAGGGATAGTCCTGTGCCTAACCTTGAAGCTCAGGAATTTGTTCCTCCAATCCTTAGCTACTTAGACAAGTTGTCTCAGTTGAACTCTTAGTGCTTGAGTGCATGGATATGTGATTAGGTGCAGACCACTGTACTCTGAGAAGGGTAGGTGGATGATTGGTCCAGTCTGTTTCAGAAACAGTTTAGATGTGTTAGCACGTGACTGTGCTCATGATATTAAATTTGTTGAGAGCCTGCCATATGCTAACCTTGTCAGGCCTTCCCCAGAGAGAACTGGAAGAGTAGGTCTACATGGTACAGGCACCCGTAATGTGATAGGTCTAAGCAGCTTCTGGAAGAGAGCTGAGTTATGTGAATGGGCAGAGCTGGGGTATGACCATGCAAATATGTGTCCATGGCAATGTCAGTGCAGTGCCTACGTGAATGGGTAAGTGTTCAGAGACAAATGTCCAAAATCATTAATGGGAAATCCACGTGTGACAGTGCTTGTCGTGTTAAGCCGGTGAAGGAGGGTAGCTGTTATGTGCTAGTTTCACCCTTGTATCTACAGAGAGTTACTGCATATTTTAATTACTTTCCATTTGTATTTTCTGAGGCAGATCTGATTTAGGTTCCTGTGGTTGTCTACTATTTAGGTCTTCATATTGAATTAAGTTACTGTTACTTGGCCATATGACATTTAAAAAAAAAAAAAAAATCCTTTTAGGCAATGGGCGGTTCTGATGAGTCAACAGATATGCTTCACACTATTATATGAGATTTTTGGTGTTTTACCTGGGCAATATCCACAGACCTGGGCAATATCCACAGGCCTGAGGCAGGGAAGAGAGGGGTCACTGCACTGTGCTCTAGAGTGACCTAACCTAATCTTAAGTGCAGATGATCTAAGAAGGACTCAGAATAAAGAAAATAAGAAGAAATTTCAAAGGCTTCCTTAAACTAGTAAAGAAATTTGCTAAAGGTATTGAGATGGAAGTGACATACCGGTGTGTGGACAGTAAGTTCAGTTACGTAGGAATCAGTGTTGAAAAGGAAAAGCATGTTGGGTAAAATGACAAGTGGGTGAGAGATGGTGGGTAGTGACATGTTGTGGCTTTAGTGATGAGTGGAGTGAGGGAGAGAGAACATTGAATGTTTTCTCATCTTAACATTGCCACAATATAATGCTCTGTACTGAACTGCTTCCTGCAAGAGAGATGGAGACCAACTGGTGGGAGAAAAGCAGGAAAAAAATTTCAGAGGAACTGCAGGGGTTGTTTTGTGAGATTAGATTAAAGGAGCTATGAATATGTATAGCTTGGCAGGGGATACACAAGATAGAACTGCAGGAATGATCTCTGACAGAAATTAGAAAACAAGTCATTAGAAGAAGCAACAAAATAGTAACTCTTGTATGACTTTTCCCTCTTGCCAACAGATGATAACTGCCCTCCTGATATATTTGCAGTGGGATTTGAAGAGATGGTTGAATTAAGTGCAGGGAATATTGTGAATGCCAGGTAGGTAAAAAATCCCTGAAAATAACAAAAGAACCCAACTCACAACTCAAAACAAAACTCAAAAACAACCAAAAAGAGCACCCTCTCCCTGAAAAGAACCAGCCAAACAAAAGCCTCCAGAGTCGTTCTTTTTTGTGGGTCAGATGTATAGATAATTCCTTTCACATCTGTTGCTTGTAATCGTAGCTGGAAATATGTTTGCTGTTAACAAATGATAGTGGGATGGTGTTGAAAGTGCTGTTTGTGAACTTCTGCACAGTAGAAGACACTGTGTTTTCCAAGTCTTTTAAGTGTTTATGTTGGCAGAGAAGAATTCCAATGGTTGACATTGATTTAATGCTTGCCCTTAAACCCCTGTCTGATCTCAGAAAAATGTACTCAGTGACTACAAACATAATTGGCATTCATGTGGGAATTCTAAAATGAATGAAATGTCTCTGTGGCTAATTGTGTTTGTGAAAATTACGGCTAAAGAAGGAGTTAAAGGCAAAGCCTTAGCTTGGCATGTCAGCTGTGGTGTATACCGGTCCTTTTGAATCTGAATCGAGGTGGATCCCTGAAGATAAGGTTTCCAATGCTGATTCATCAGGCTGACCGGTTAATTGTCTGGTTTGGGAATTACAGGTTTACAGCAGTGCTTAGCATGGCTGCTGGGCTGGCAGTATATTTGCGCGTCTCAGTTAACTTTGGAGAGAAGGAAAGCTAGGTCTGCAGAAGCAAAGGTATATGCACCCACCCACAAACCTTCAGCTAAGGACAGCCAACAGCTGTGGGTAGCCAGACATCTTGCAGTCAGAACAGATCCAAAGAAGATCTCCTCTTCACTTGAACACAAGAAATCTTACAAGTCATGGGATTGACATGGATTTTTGGTTTTTGGGTTATGATAGCTACAATCAGCTTCCAGTTGTCCCCAGTGAATGGGGATATCAAACGTGATGTGAACATGGATCTTTCTAAACAAAATCCCTCTCACATCCAGAAGCAGGATAACTGGGATTGTACGCTGTACCCTAGACCCTGCTAGCTCTGCACTGGCTCACAAGCAGGTACTATCTGTCTCTGCCATACGTCCTACAGCACTTCCAGTTCTGCAGCCTAATGGGATGTTTGTAAACCTAATGCACAGTTAATATGCTCATTTTATTGACTGTATGTGGCTTGTTTTGATTCCACTAAATGATTTTATGTTTGTTCCAGTACAACAAATAGAAAAATGTGGGGAGAGCAGCTTCAAAAAGCTATTTCCAGAACTCATCGCTACATTCAGCTGACATCAGCACAGCTTGTTGGTGTTTGTCTTTTCATCTTTGTACGACCATATCACGTCCCCTTCATAAGGTAAAAAAACCAAAAACAAAACAAAACAATCCCCAACCTGTGTCTTTAGTAACGTCTGCTGCTGGAGTGTGGCCAGAGAGAGTGGAAGTGATTTTTCAGCTTGATGGGAATCATGCAAACCTGGATTCTGGTCTCTGCTCAGTGTAGGAGAGAGACATGTTTCCAGGCAGCAGTAGTCTGGAGTCCATCCTCCTTGGTAGCACAAAGGCGAGGCAGCCCCGATATCTTCCTCAGTTCAGCTGAGAAGCCAAGCATGCTCCAGGTGGGCAGCCAGGATGTATCACCTTGTTTGGGTCCTGTCTTTCTGGAAAATAAATGACCTGAGCTAGGAAGTCCAAGAATTTTTGGAGCACCAAGTAAAGGCAAGTGCCTGCCTCTGCCTGAAGGGCAGATTTTACCTTCTAACCCTCTCTTTAGTGTTTCAGAATGGAAACAGGGCTGGTTCCAGACCTGAAAAGAGCGTTGGAAAAGGTGGAAAGGGGAGTGGGAGAAAGAAAGATAGTTTTGCCCCTGACATTTTATAGAATTGAGAGCTATAAGGGCCCATTAAGCGTTTGTCTCTCCCGGATGTCACAAGAACCAGAACTATGTGCCTAGTCAGGAGGTTGCAGAGCTGCGTATTCTCAGCTTCCTAGCACTGATGTCCCTGGAGACTGAGCAAGCTTCTCTTGCCCCTGGAAGATTACCAAGCTGCAGGGATATCTGCATTAAAATGCCTTTGCTGTGGGCAAGAATCATGCAGGCTAAGTGTTAAGGAGAGGAAATGAATAATTAGTCAAAACTGTCTTTGGACATCTGTCTGACCTTAAAGTCCAGAGTGATCCAAATCGCGCCCTCTACCCCTGTTAGGGGCACTGATTGGCCACTGCATTTTGTGATTGAAATATCAAAAACTGCCTCATTCTTCCTTGTGATCTCATATCTACTGGGAAGGTGAGTGCAGAGCTTGTGCAACGTCAAGTGCTGTAAGCTAGGCAGAGTAATGCAATCCAGGTAACCCGCGATGGTCTCGTGTTGCTACCTTCCCAGTAGTCTTTCTTTAACATGATTTTTAAAAATTAAATATTTTTGCTGATACGAAGCAGTCCAGAGGAGAAGTATTTATGTCAGTTTTTGAGTTTTCACCTGGCTTACAAGAAATGTGAGTAATCCAGCAGGATTAAATCCAGCATGGTTTAAATCAAAATTGGAAGCAGCACATCACAGTGGCTCTGTTGCAGCTGTCAAACTGCTAGGAATTGGATGTAGCCCTTTGAAACTCAAGAAAAAAAGTGAAGGGTTTGATTTTAGTGAACAAGTTTCATAATTTAATACTAATGTGCTGCTACATGTTATGTGAGCATAATAAAACCTAACCTGTATGCTTGTGTAGTTTTCCCTATGCCTAGAAAAGGAAAACAAAAATGATCAGAAGTGCAGAAAAAAAAGCTTCTGTGCTTACAAGAGATTAGGACAGAAGTTAGAGAATAGAGAAATGAAATGAGAGAATAGCTGAAGCTTATACAGCAGTGAATGCATCGATGAAATACAAGCAGTTGAACGTGCAGTGGGTTATCTCAACATGACCTTTGCCTTGAATGGAAGTCACATAAATATCAGTTGGCAGATGGGTAGGCAGGCAGCAGGAAGGGAGAACTCCTTAGAGTGAAAAGACTGAACATGTTAATCTTTTGGAATGCTTAAAACCCATCTTTGCAGAGAAAACATCGATGGTCCTCTTTGCCTCCCTGAGGGTGTCTTCTGGTGGTTTTCTGTAGTTAAGAAAAGAGAGGAACATAAAGAGGGAGAAAAAAGATAGAAAAGATGAGACGAAGGAAGAGAGAAGAAAATGAAAGAAGGAAAGAAAGAGCTTGTAACATCATGCATCATTCCGATTATAAATGCCTGACAATAACTCAAATAAGACTTAGTGGTTTTCTGCCCTCCCCTTGCTTAAAGCCAGTAATATTCTCATCCAGATCTGCTTGACTTCTATCTGGAAAGTAAAATTTTCTCACTGGGAAGGATGTGTGAGGTGCTGGGGTTGGTTATAACAATGATCTCATCACTTGCTTATCTGATCAGACAGGCATGCTTTATTTTTGGAGTAAACTGGCTATCTGGGAGAAATTTTCCTGTGAGCAGGTAGTCTGCTTCGCCAAGGCATCTTTCTGTAGCGAAGTGTGTGCTAAGCATGACATTGAAGTACTCTGTAATTAACAACGTGGAGGTCCTAAGCAATTTGTCATCAGTACAGAACTCGTTTTACTAGTTAGGTATAAATAGTTGTATCCAGTAATCACTGATTTTATTGCATCTGATTTCATAAATTATGGGTTATGATCTGTTACTCTTTAATTAACTGAAAAATCCGGCATAAACTGTGAAGCTGGGTTTGAATATATGGTAACACTAATTAAATTGTTAACTGTCTGAAAAGCAGATTGCCATATGTTAAAAAGTGAGAGGAGATATAGTAGTAAAATTAGTTGTTGTCACTATTTTAAAGATCATGGTAGAGGTAAACTTGAAAAGTATATTCTGTAGAAATTCCCGATATTTGAGAAATACTGTCCCTTCAAAACAATACAGCAAGATAAGAAGAGGAGACAAATACTTTTAAATAGTTTTATTTCCTTAGTATTATATTATACTTAATTTGAAATGTAAGTACATGAAGATCATCAGGAAACTTTGCCATCTAAAAGATGGTGCTTAAGAGCAGCAAGCTTTCTGCATGGGAGAAGACATGGCGTTGTAAACTGGCTTTTCCTTTGTGGTGCAGTTCAAGTTAATTGAATGTTTGTCCCTGTAGCCCTTTACTCTCTTCTCTTTCCATTTTTTTTCTTAAATACAGGGATGTAGCAATAGACACCGTGAAGACAGGAATGGGAGGAAAAGCTGGAAATAAAGGGGCAGTGAGCATTCGTTTTCAGTTCTATAGTACCAGTTTCTGCTTTATATGCAGTCACCTAACTGCTGGGCAGACTCAGGTGAAAGAGAGGAATGAAGATTATAAAGAAATCACACAGAAGCTCAGCTTCCCAATGGTAAGTGTAGGTGTATGTATGCTAAAAACATTTGAGGTAAAAACTGTATCTTTATGCTGTGAAAGCTGTTATCAGGCCACCTTTGATGACGGGTCATCAGAAGTCATCTCAGTGCCGCGGAGAATGGGCATAAAAGAAAATAGCAAAGAAGAAAAAAAAAAAAGGCATGTTTCACAGGAAAGTAGGTAACACCCAGTATAGCACTTGCTTTAGAAAAATTCTGTGCCATTCAAATAATGTAGTTGCTGCAGTGCTTGAGAAGTCCTCACCTTTGAACAGTTTTCAAGATGGTCTTCCAGAGCAATGCAAGTCTGTAAGGTCTCATGGATAAGATCCAGGTGACTGGTGGTAGAGCTGGAGAGCATGATATTGATAGCTGTTGCTGGCACTCGTTAGCATGGGTTCCTGGAAGACCATCCATGCCACTCAGTAAATCAGTGCTTTAGCTGCTGCTGGTCAGATACGATATATCAGTTCTTGGTCACTGATGTGGTACTTTCTGTTCCCTTCATTTTTTTCCTCATGCATGTGTCACTGTCAAGGAACTGCTCACTTTCCTCAGAGCGTGGCAAGTAGGCACTGTTGGTCTGTATAAATAACTTTTCACCTATGTAGTGTCAAATCGATCACCCTCGTGTTTTATTTCTCACTTGTCTCCTCAGGCCAGCGGATAACCCATGGAATTTGGTAGCAGTGCTTCTTTGCTTCGCTTAATGTCGGTTGCTTGAATTTCCACAATGCTTTCTTTCTCAGACCTCTCAGGAGAGGTCCTAAACCAGAGAGGGAACGGACCAGTTTGTGTATTCTCGTTAGTCAGCAAAAAATGACATTTAGTTTGCAAATATAAAATTTTAACTCCCTGTTGTTTGCAAGGTTTAGAGGCTTGGCACATGCAGCCTATCAATCAGTTGTTTTATGTAAGAGCTAATACTGACAATCTGAAGATCCTGCCTAGAATATCTCTTCCAAATGGCCATAAAGTTGTGCTTATGGTAGTTTTTCCTTCTAAAACCTCATTAACTATTTTATGTCCTTTACATTTACAACAGCCAAATATACCTTGTGTGTATAATGCATATAAAGAGTGCCCTCTAGTGCTGTGACAGCCACAGCTCTGGAACATTTCCTTCAGGAATCTCTGAGGTTTATAAAGTAACTGAAAAAAAAAAAAAAAAGGACTAGTTAGAGCATAAGATATTAATCTTAGAATTGGAGTGAATTTTCATTGACGTTTTATTTTAATACATTTACAAAACTATTGACGTGCACTTAAGATCAAGTTTGGAGCTTGTTCTTACTTAGGACCTTTGTTGCTGAATGTGCCTTGGTACCAGAAGCACATTTTGTGTTATATTTAGAATATGTGAATATTTGTGTCCCAGTTTAGACATACCTTCAGGAAACAATGGTTTCCTCTGACACTCTCATTTAGAAAATTCAGCTTAGTGGGATGAAAAAGGCAGTGAAGGAACCGTTCAGTTTTAGCGCAAGATGGATTTTAACAAATAGAATGTGGTAAGCAGGTCCAGTATTTGGTAATTCAGAGAGACTGAGTTGTACACTTCAGTGCACTTAAAAAGTGTTTTCATGACTGTGATTTAGCATTAACAGTATTCTATACCTCTAAACCAGGGGCGGAGCGTCTTCTCACATGACTACGTCTTCTGGTGTGGCGATTTTAACTATCGCATTGATCTAACATATGAGGAAGTCTTTTATTTTCTCAAACGTCAAAATTGGAAGACGCTTTTGGAATTCGATCAACTACAACAGCAGAAATCCAGTGGAAAAGTAAGGCAGTGTATCTAATTTTCTTTAATACCTGCATGTTGGCTTGGTCTGTTTCCTTGAGAGAATGAAAAAGTTGCATTTTCAGACCCTTGTTTGTAGTACATGAATGTAGTAATTTGTTTAAAAATCAGAATGTTGTTCGTTCACAGGGAAGATGATACGTCACAATGGCACCTACCTCATCTGTAACTTAACCAAATATATGGTATTTCTTTTCATAGATTTTTAAAGACTTCCATGAAGGGACTATTAATTTTGGACCAACATATAAATATGATGTTGGCTCAGAGGCTTATGATACAAGTGATAAGTGCAGAACCCCAGCTTGGACTGACAGAGTGCTTTGGTGGAGAAAGAAACTGCCTTTTGAAAAAACAGGTCTGTAGGATCTTTCCTCCTTGATCTGAAAGTTGTTTTAGATTTCATCCAGAACCCTTCCAACCCAAACTGTTCTATGAGTCCATGATTCTTGAGTGTGTGAACAAAGGCTTCATGCTATAGATTGAAAAGGTGCTGGGTGCTCACTGAAGAACTGAAAACAATCCAGCTGTAGCAATCTAGAAATTATTCTGTTGCTTTTCAACAGAATCATTAGTCTACATAAAGTTCCCGTGTTCTAATGGCTGGATGTTATAGCTGTTGTCCTCAGTAGAGGTGTAAGCACTTTTCTGTAATTTCTTCTACCTTTGTAATTCTTAGGAGTATTTCTGCTAGTTTCTGGAATTGAGGGAGATTTCATGAATTAGTGCTTATAAAGTGCTTTGGATCATGACTGGCCAGCACAACAGAAGGGCTGTTTTCACTTGTTGTTATTCAAAAGTTTCAATAACAAAATAAAAAGTATTTCTTTGTGTATCCAGGGACGGTTTTCATAACCATTCTCTCAGTCTGCAGGTACATCTGACTCCCAATGTTTATAAAATCTGAACAAATTTGTTTTAAAACTGTAATCACTGGAGAAGAAATTTGGTTTGTTCCTGCAGATGTGATTTTTCACATGCCTGGGAACTACTGCTTGGAATCCAAGTCTTTGCATGAGTGTAAAAACTACAAAGCAAAACTAGGGCAATCAGAGAGTACCTGTCAATGTAGTAGAGTTATTCACTCTTACATAAGGAATGAAAAATAAAGTAAAATGAGGAGCTTAAACAATTGATTTATTGAGTTATTTAATTGAGTTATAATCTAGGAAAGCAAAACTGTATGTGACACAACAAGGAAGTTGAAACAGCCCTCTTTTGCTGGATGTTTTCATTTTAGGAGAAGGAAAACCCTTCAGCATTTTCAAAGCATATTCCTTATTTTGCATGCAAGGCTTGCCCCGGGAGGACTTTAGTTGATGGGGTATACACGAACGCAGGACCTATCTAGCGGCTCTGTGAGAGCTGAGGCAGGTTCCTTTCTTTGGGGCTTGCAGGCCTCCCACAGCTACAGGCGTGGGTCTGTAACGGACCCCTTGTCTGTTCTCCCACCTTCCCAGCCCTGCAAAGCTGCTCTAATTAGCTCACTGCCAGAGTTCCTCTCCTCTACTGCTGTGGCAAGGCTCTTCTGCCTCTCAGCTCTAATTCTTTTCCCTTGCTTCTTTTTGCTGCTGTAGGCTGGGGGACTGTTTGCTTTCTGAGAAGAAAGTATAGCCTCAGTGCAAGTGATTAGGTGAAACGCCATATTCTGTATGAACTCATTTTCAACTCTACAGAAAAGAGAGTTATCTATTAGCCCTTACTGTGACCTAAAAACTTTCCGGTTATTGACAGCGATATAATACCTCTCACTCTAGCATAATGTCTGGAGCACTTTCTGTCACCCTCATGGATTGCAAAAGAAGTATTTGGAGGTTGGATTTGCATACTTTTGCTTTCTCCCATGTCTTGTGTGTTATTTTTCCAGTCCCTGTGTGTTACTCAGATTTGCAGTGTATTTTGCAAGTACAGGGTCTGTTTCTATGCTCAATAATGGGGCAGGAGGAAAAATACTAATATGACTCTGTCAACCCAGGTTGTGCAGGTAATTGATTGGGTGACATTTAGGGTACCCATTTTGCAAGTGTCTTACTCTGGTGATCAGCTATTTCTGTTGCACTCCCTGTCCTTTCTGTATTTTTTTTCCTAGTCCCTAACTTGTAAATCTTTTAAGATACAAGCTCTTCTTTGAATGTGTATACAAGAACAAAAAAAACCCCACACTTCCCACTACTGGGGTCTGTGAAGTGCATCTTAATAAAATAGGTTTTAACTGTTAATAAAACTAGCTTTAAGTGAGTTTTAAATCATGTTTTGTGCTTCATAGCTGGAGAGATCAATCTTCTAGACAGTGATCTGAATGCTGAAACTAAAGTCAGGCACACCTGGACTCCTGGAGCCTTGATGTACTATGGGAGAGCGGAGCTGCAAGCATCTGACCACAGGTAAAGTCTAAGCAGATAATCAGAGGAAAGGCTGCTGGGTTAGAATGTGTCATACTGAATGACACCTTCAGAGTGGGGGGCCGAGTCTGACTGTAACAGGAATGACACCCTTAGTCTGTGCTCAGTACCTGTTTGGTGGGGTTTTTTCCCTCGTGGTAGGTTTTATACCAGGGTGGCAAGGATCTATGGTCCTGTATTGATGTCTGCTGCACTGGGATCTCAGGAAGGGTTGGCTAAGTTGTTATAGCAACAGGTATAGAAAACGGTGGGCTTCCTGTTGCTTGGTTTTGGAAAACTCCGATACCAAAACAAGCTGCTTTGATGGATTCCCACTCAGCTTTCCTGTGGGAGAGGAGGAGGTTAGGACTGTGTGGGCTGAAGAGTTGTAAGCCATGCAGGCCAGCTGTGACCTCTTCAGAGAGGCAAAGTGTTGGGCTTCTGAGCTTCCTGTAGAAACTGAGATGGGAGAAGGACGAAAAAACAAAGAGCAGTGCCTCAGGTTGGTCCATATCACTTAATTTCTCTTTAGGGATATGAACAACCTTTCTTTATTAAACTTGTCACTGCCTCACTTCTTTGAAACAAATTCTGTAATAAATACACCTTGAAAGCTCCCTTGCATTCAGAAGAATCTTTGTCTCGCCCCTTGCGTGCCCTGTGGAAACACTACAATATTGTTCCTCAGAGCAGCGCTCAGTGACCCACAGGAGCTGGCTCTGTGCTTCTCATGACGCTCTTGCGTGCGAGGATTGTTCTGTATTCCTGCAGCAATGCAAGAACATGCCTCTTGCAATCAATTTCTCTGTGCCAAGGCTGCGACATCACTGTGTTCTGCAAAGCACAGTGAAACTGCTGCACTCATTATAAAGGACCCTGGGGATGCAATCTGTGAAACATGGCTGTTGTACATTGGTTTTCTATTTCTGCAAACTTGACTGCAAAACCTGCTTTTTTATTACGGTCAGCAGGTTTGCTTTCCCAAGGTTTGTGCTGGAAAAAGGGCTTAGCTATATCTTTGTGACATATGGGAAAACATGATTCACTGTGCTTATAGAAATGGTTAACACTTCCTATATGTTGGGGTTTTTTTTCCTTTACTATTCCTTTCGTGCTCTGCTGTTGTTGCTTTCGTATGTTATGGTAATGCGTATTCCAGAGTCTGCTCTACTGCAAGTAGGAGGCAGCAATTTTGACACAGTTAGAAGAGCAGCCATCCCAGTTACTGCTTTGTGTCTATGTGCAGGTGGAAATCTGAGAATATGGACTGCATCCACTGCGATGAGACAAGCTTTACTCTTTCAGACACCTTTCTCCATTTTATTTACATCTAATACACAGAGAGGTCATTTGTAAGAAATGGCTGAAGAAGCAAGTTTGCAGTGTTGGCTGCTTATAATGTGATGGATATATGTTTGCTGCATAACCAGATGATACACTTTGAGTACCTTGTCCTTAGTTTTTGGAAGAAGACATCTTTATGTGGCTTTGTCTGACAGAAAATAATACATTGCCTTCCAATCTATAGATGTTTTGGGAGACAGCTCTTTGATGATGAGTGAAGTATCCTGGTATTTTAAAACTGCAGGTTTGCAACACACAATTGTTACTAGAATTCCTTTATGGAGTGTCCTCACTGTTACATTCAGCTAATGCAGGGCTATTAAATATAATTAACAGTGCTCAAGACATGATCAGGAAAAATTAAACCGTCCCCCAGACTTTGAACTTATGGGTTGCATTGCCAGCCACAGTGCTTTTTTGCAGTGAGACCTTAAATAATCCGTTCTGCTTCTCTTTCTGTGTAGAACATACAAAAGAATCCCTTTCTTCTAAGGTATAGCAGGCTTAAATATTTGCAGTGAGATTTGACATCATGGGGTTAAAAATGATCATAGATGTACAGAGTTTGGTCTGTCACACAACTAACTTCTTGCCTGTCCTGTGGCTGACATTGATTTTAATATTATTTAAGCATTTCCTATCGGGTGATGTTGATCTTAATTTTAAATAAGCATGTCTCGTTTGCTTCATCTAGGCCGGTGTTAGCTATTGTAGAAGTGGAAGTTCAGGAAGTTAATCAAGCTGCCCGTGAGAGTGTTTTCCAGGAAGTATCATCTTTCCAGGGACCACTGGATGCCACAGTAGTGGTAAATCTGCTATCACCAACACCTGAAGAGAAAAATGAATTTCCTGAGGACCTGCGTACAGAGCTTATGCAAATGTTTGAGGATTATGGCACTATTGTTCTGGTCAGGTAAGTCTGGGACCTTAAATGGCATCTCATCTATTAAAAACCACAGACTAGAAATTCCCTTTTTGTCCTGATAGAATTAACTTTGTATTAGAAAGTAGTATGCTGAATACTTCTTTTACTGCATCGTGAATTCTTCATTAGAAATTGAATGTAAGTGTTTTGAATATCTTTTACCTCTTGTCACCCTGTTAAAGAAATATTCTAACAGCTCTCTTGGCTGAGTGGTGGAGAATTTTGTTCAGTACAGCACTGTAAAGCAGAGGCTTTGATGTGAATTATCACCTTTAGATTAAGGCCTCATTTCCATGCATTCCTTCTGCTGTCAGGTCCTCAGCGCCCTGCTTCAAGGAGGTCTGCTCTCTTCCAGCACTCCTTCACGCTCATGAGGATTTCCTGGCTGGCTCTCCTTTCTTTGGGGTGTCAGTTTGCTCTTTTTTTAATAGTGTGGCTTCTTGCAGATGGAGAGTGTGATACCTTCTGGCACAGCAGTTTAATTTCATTCTGTACAGGGCTCCAGCACCATTGTGAGACTTCTCTCTATTGAGAAATACAGGTGAAATAAAGTACCTAATAGTTGACCTGGGAAACAGGACCAGAAACTGTTTTATATTGTATTTGACCCATTTTTTAATGCAGAAAACTGATGTCCTGTTGTATGGTTTTATGAAGTACCAAATATAAATGGAGGGTTCAAAAGCAGCCCTGCAGGAACAGCAGCACCACTTTGCTTGTCAAGAAAAGGAGCAAGAAAAGAACATGCTTTTGTGGGTTTGGTTAGGTTGTAATTGTCCTCTGAGATGAAGTATATGTGGAGCCATGGAAGTTAGTACAGAGGGAGCGTGGATGTCAGACTGGGTATCCTGTCGACAGCTGCTGAGACATTTGTACTGCTGCTTCAGGAGCAACCCAGTAAAGGGCAGGATGCTGGGGTCACACAAGGGAGGATGGGGGGAAGGAAGCGCCCAACTAGGATCACTCGCTCCTCCTGAAAGAATACAGTTGAGAGAAAGTTACAAGTAAAACTAAATATATAGCTGTACAGAATTACCATGCTTGCCTTTAAGGCTTTTCATTCAGTGGTGAAGTAAAATGCACTGTTTTCTCTTCTCTGCCTTTTTTTACTAGGATCAGTGGAGATCAAATGCTGGTGACGTTTGCAGATAGCAAATCAGCTCTTCGTGTTATGGACATAGATGGTGTCAAAGTAAGACTCTTACGAAATCATTATTATAGGTTTGAAATAAATTTATTAAAAGTGGTTGCTTAGAATGTTAGTTGAGTTTCTAGCTAAATCAAGTAGCATTCTTTTAAAGAAACTTAGTGCTCACCAAGTTCTTAACTTTCACAGCTGCTGAGGGTTTTAATGCAGTATTTCAGTTTCAGGAGAGCAGGAGGTGACTTTTCTAGGAGCTCCTAAGCAGTGCTTGGGATCTGGCCTCTGCTATCACTGCAGGATACATGGACTTGGTCATTGTTCTGGTGCTTGAAGCGGTTCTCCTGGGATGATGTCTGACTTTATACTGTTACCAAAGCATCCTCACATGGTGGTTTGAAGACTTTTTTTTTTTGTTGTTGTTTCTCTTAAGTGTATCAAATAAACTCCTTCTACCAAGCTGGAACAGCATCATTCATTGGCCTCCGTGGCAAACTCAGCATTAGCAGTAGGCGTTTACCTTCACATCCCCTGCTCTTCCTTCCCACACACGTACCGTACAATTCATCAAGCCCTTCGTTTGTGCTGACTAAACTGTGGGGCTGCACTATGAACTTCACATTGAAGTAATGGATTTAACCCTCATTCTTCTTTTATATTTGGGGGTTTATTAATTTGGCTCATTTCACTGATGTAATTTGTAGCACAGAACCACACACAGTTGTATGTGCACGATATGTGAAGGTGCCGGGAATCTGATTCAGGAACTTCCCAAAGTAGTTTTGCTGCTGATGCTGCTGCCTTGGATATATCTCGCCCCAAATGTCATGGAACAACATGCATCAGCAGCTGTGCTCTTAGTTTATTTAATAATATACTTTCCATGTACATCAACCATCTTATTTGAGATTTTCTGAGCAGAGAGTCTCTTTACAGATGGCATCAGGTAGCAAATTCTTGTGTGTTTTAAAGCTACTGACTCAAAAATGGAACCCTCTCACACCATTATTACTATCACAGTATCGTTTTGGTGATATTTAATGTTTCACCTCTTTCTCAAATATTTCCCAAATGCAGAAGCAGTGCTTTCAAGTTGTGAAGTTAATTTTCTTTCAAGAATATTGTTACAGTCTGAAAATTTGGTTATGGGTCTAGGAAGAGTGCTTCCTTTTCATTTAGCTTCTGAAATGAAGCTGTAGTTATATCAGTTTCTGAAGCAGTTAAACAATAGACTGGCAGCATTTGCTTGTTCTGTTCTGGTGTTCTCATGTTGTGAAGCTGCTTGGCGAAGCAGAAACAATTCTTTCTTTGTGTTAGGTCAAAGGCAGAACGGTGAAGATCTGGCCCAAGACCAAGGACTGGCTAAAGGGCCTTCAGGAGGAAATTGCCCGAAAACGGGACAGCATTGCTCCCATGTCCCCCACAGCAAACTCCTGTCTCCTGGAGGAAAATTTTGACTTTTCAAGTTTGGACTATGACTCAGAAGGTGAGCAGCAGGTTTCTAAGCTAAGTTGTGAGAAATTGCTTTGCTGACTTTGGTTACACAGAGAAGGTGCAGCATGAGTGTTGGTGTTATCTTCATTTGTAACGAAGCCACGCTTCTTAAGAAGAGGATTGTAACAAAAGCTATGACTGGGCACTGAGCCTGGGCAGACAACTGTTGCTTAGATCATTCTGTCAATTTAGAGTTATATGTTAGCAAATCCAATGTATGGTACAGTTGTCTGTATAGAAACAAACTAATGAAACACGTGGGTTACAGAAGAAATTTGCCCAGCCCATGTATTAGATTCATTGATTGGTAGCAGAGAGAGATGGAGAATGCATTTGCTCACTAAGTCTTCGTCATCTGATATTTTAATTCAGGTGATATAGTGGAGGATGAAGATGATTATTTGGATGATGCTTTCTTGCAACACCTAGTAGCAGACACAGCAGAAGATACGCCTGAGGGCTGTGGACATTTCACATCCACAAGTCATTCAAACAAACCTGGACAAAACCCACGGCTATCTAAAGGTAAATTACTTATATTACTTAAAGAAAGACCTGAAGGTTTGTTGTTTGTTCTCCTTTTGTCTCTATTTCCCTGCTCATTTATAGTTTCATTCTAGGTCCTCCAAAGATAAGGATCATCTTTGTGGCACATGTTCATACAGTGCTCGACCCTGCTTGAGTTCGTGACTGTAACTGAGGCCCTCAGGCATAACAGCGATATGAATAAGAAAGCTTAGATTCTCTTCTTCTCTAGCCCAGGGCAAGGCAGAAGTGCTGAGAAATGCTGGTTTCCTTTTAAAGTTAGGAGAAATTAAGTCTTTTTATCCATTTTATGTTGTTTGGCACCAGAACAGAATCTTATTGGTGAGGGCCAGAGCAAAATCAAACCAAAGGAATCCTGTTCATTCAGTGATCAGCTTGGCCCTGTCCTTTGAGCAATAGCTGTGGCAGTGCAGACAGGTGTAAGCTGGACAGTCCAGGAGGTGGTTGTATTCAAATTACTTATTTCAGAAAAGCCTAAAATTTCTCCTTTGTTCCTATTTTATTTATTTCTGAAGAAATCTTTACACAGCAGGTATATTTGTTCTTTTAATGCTTCATAAATGTGTTACTTTTTTCCTGGTGACCTGGCTTGCTTGCACATTATTGTGAAATGACTCAGTAAAGAGAAGATAAAGCTGTGAAAACAGCACTGATAAAAACTGCGGCGAGAGCTAGCCAAGCCTTACACTGGGATGTGATCAGGACATGCTTTGGTGGCCAAGCAGTGACAGGCTGGGTCACAATTAAACACCCCATCGTGACAGCAAGTGATGCAGTGGCTGTCTTTCTGCGCTCTCCTGCAAGTGCTTTGTCTTCTGACATAAAAGTGAAAACTTTAATACCTTCAAAGGTGAAATCAGAAGTACAGTTCAAAAAGATTAAATGAAATTCGTAAGTTTGCACAGACAGATTTTCCAAACAGAGTGATCCACAGCTTTCTTGCGCACCTTGAGTCATATGCTGGGTGCAGCGTGGCCAAACCCAGAAACCTCGCCCCGAGCCAAGGAGTAAGCTGTTGTTATTAAATACTGTGAGGCCAATTACTTTGTGTGATAGGATGCCTTGCCCTCCAAACACCTCTGGCCTACTGTGTGATGATTCATTAAACTACGGAGAATTGCAGTGATCCTTTTCGCCCGCACTAACTCTTCTGCACAAAAAATATCACAAAGTAAATGGAGATTATAAAGTATAGTTTGAAGGAGGTCAAGGTGGAGTCATGGTCTCACACAACTCAAAATATGATATATTCAATCCATCTTTAAAGCCTCTGCAATTTCAGGTGCCTCCATAAGCTCCCAATTCTGCCTGAGTAACTCCCAGTCAAAGGTATGATGATTGTATAGCTGGTGTTAGGCAAAGGGGGAAACCAGTGACGGGCAGAACAGCGTGTCTGTGTGTTTCTGAGGTCAGAGAAGGGCATAGCCTCACACAACTGATGTCGTCTGGGAGCTGTTGCCTAAAACCAGCGGGCTTTTAGGGGAAAGGATAAAGTGGTGGTGGCTGGTTTTTGTCTTATGTTCAGTGCTGCTGCCAGAATTTCAAGCCGTGCATTCAGGTGCCTGCATGACTCCTTGGATCCTACTGATAAGCCTGTATCTGCAGCTTAGAAGCATTGAAAATGCAGAGAGAAGGGGGAGGGCAGGTTGGGCAGATCATAGGCTGTGTCGCTGTGGCTGCCATCCGCTGCTGAGTGGGAGTAGGAAACTGTGAGGCAGCTTGGTATTCCCTGCAGAGCACAGCTTTCTGAAAAACAGGAACTTGTGTAAAAATGCCTGAAGTATGAGAGACTGCTGCTACCACAATTCCTTCCCCATCCTCTCCAAACCACAGGGACAAAACTAAACCCACTGGATTTTGGAGCCCTCAAGAACATAGCTGCCTGGCTGGGCGGGGAAGGAGGGCGAGGGAACGGAAGGGAAAACCCTCACTTGAGCAGGCTGTAGGACTAAAGCAATCCCTACTCCTCACCTCTCCAGCTGTCAGAGAGGCTTAGACAGGGTGAAAGCCCGTGTTAAGAGCCTCAACACGTACGGTGCAGCCAGCACTATCAGACTGAGGCAGGTGTAGCTGTTAGGAGACGTTGCTGGAAAGCAGAGATGTGAGGAGTGAGCCAGAGAGATTTTTCTCTGGCATAAGACCAGTTCCCCTGAGCAAGGAAATTTGTCTCATCCTGAGAGGGAATTCCTGCGTTCAGGAAGGTGACTAGTAACCATGAAAGCAGGTGCAGGCAGGCTTTGTGTCAGCCCAAACAGTTAATAAATGCTGGAAAAGGAGAGAAAAACCTTTGACAAAAGGGTAGATGTTTCCTGGAGTGGTAGCAGGGAGACTTTAGGGGAGAGCGAAACAGTGTGAAAGGAGCCATGTCGTGTTGCTGAGATACCTGGTTGAGGCTTGCCATTCATAATCGCCTCTCTCCTGACCACCCAGGTTTGGTGCATCTCACCCAGGGGATATTATTTTACGTATTATACGTATCCTTTCTAAAATTTCCCTAGATGATACAGACCTGGCCAATTTGAAGCGAGAGCTGGAGGCAGGTGGGGAATGCCATCGCCGGACTCCAAGCAGGTCACTGTCCATCCCTACCAGGCCTCGGCCGCTTCAGCCACCACAGAGGCCTCCCCCTCCTGGTGAGTTTAACTTTTTTTAATGTTGCTTTGGCCCCAGATGAACAGTTTTGCCTGCCACTTCTGGGTGATAAACCAAGTAATACCTTATTCTGAAATGACAGGCTGTTGCTGGCTTCCCAGTCTGTTTCAGCCTGACTGTGGCCGCAGTTAGCAACAGGAGAAGTTTGTCTTTAGGATGACAGATACTCCACAAAAGATGCTTTTAGTGAGGATGGAATGGCCCATATGTTTCATTCTAACTCATCACTCAGGTTAGGGAGTTGACCAGCCACTTTGTGGCAATAAATACCAGTATTTCTGCCTGCTGACTTCCAAAGCCACTGAGTGTTTTCTTTAGAGTTTGTTTTCTGACTTAATTGTAATCCTCTTTTATAAAAAGCTTTGACAAAATACTTGTTCTGAGAGTTTTTGTCCTTTCCTGCTTTGCAAGCAATCCTTGCTTGCTTTTATGTTTCTGAAAGAAATGCAAAGTGGCTTATGGTTTTCAGTGAGGCACAAGGGGAACAAAGTGATGCTCTTTACCTAAGCTCTACCCACCAGTGCTATGCTGCTCCTGTTTTTATGGCTCCTTCTGGGTGAATGCTGATTGCTAGATCAGCATAATCATCTTTGCCTTCTGTATGACACAAGCTATACATCACATTTTTCTTGCAGCCCAAAAGTCTCTCTTCTGTGTATATTTTCCAGTCTTAAATTAAAGATTCTGTCAGACTCACTGCTGGAGGATGAGTTCTTCAGGATTATTCCCATTCATTTCTGAGTGTGTTGCAGAGAAGTGACAACACTGGTACCTGTATTTCTGTACCTGGAAAGCAATATTAATGCTCAGCTGAGGTTATTAAATCAATTAAATTAAAGCAAGACTAACTAGGAAACTTAATTCCTTATACAATTCAAGATCTCAGCATTTTATTCTGTGTTGAGACTTTTTTTTCACCTTAGATTAGACCAGTAACAGTTCAGCCCATCACTCCTCCTAGATTAAAGTGTCTGGCTCTAGGCAGAGGGACTCAAGGTCCCCACTGTCCTACAGGAAGGTCTTGCTTAATATGTCTGCCCCGGAGGAGGAAGGCAGGTTGAGCGTCTCTTTTATTTATCGCAAACAATTTCAAAGCACATTGGTTTTGCTCCATTGCAGATAAAGTGTTGTACCAGCTCTTGAATATAAAAAGCTATTTTTATTCCTCTTTCAGCTGGAACATCAGGAAAAAAGTCCCCCTCAGATGGTTCCCTCTCTCCAGGAAGCCACCCCACCTGCTCCATCCTGGCAACGGCAAAGCTGCTTCCCGGAGCCCCGCAGCAGCCAGTGAGTCCTGCCACTCAGCGTGGCCACTCAGCATTGTCCTGAGCAGAGTCATGGCCATGATGCTCCTGTCATACAAGGAAGGAAGTCCATCACGAGCCCGAGCTGGACATGTTAAGATGAGCTTCTTGTACTGGAATACTGGACTGTAGGGCCTGCTAGATGCCAGAAAAATGTTATTAAATTGCCAGGAGTTAGAAAGACCAAAGAGGGAGAGAGGCAATGGTGCAAGACCAAGGCACTGTTGGTTTATTCTACACAATTTGAATTTTCAACATCATGATAAAACGCTTTAATTCTTTTCTCACCTCTTTTTTGATGGACCATGCTAGTGCCCAGCATATGGGAAAAGTCTTGACTGTTGCCAGCAAGGCTGCTAGCCCTCTGAGTAGACCAAGAGTGGAACATCTCTTGACTCCTCTTTTGCTGGAAGAGAACCCTAATGTATTGAACAAGGGATGGCTGAGGGGTTAGCCGTGGCACCAAGCCATGGGCCTGTCTGTCAGCTGGTAACAAAGATGTAATAGCTGCCAAAAGACTCCCCACCATTTCTGTAGTATTTATTGCTGAATAGCCACTGGCAAAACCAGAACTTTCCAGGTGTGTGAGCTTAGCTGTAAGATTAGAGGTGTACAAGAAAACTTCGTTTTCTCAAGATTACTCATTCTCTTTATTTTTTTAGCCTAAAGTCCGGACTGGTATAAGTAAACCTTACAACGTGAAGCAGATCAAAACCACCACAGCTGAGGAAGCAGAAGAAGCTATTAGATGTCTTATGGAAGCTAAAGGAGGTGAGCGCAGTTTTCTAACTGACTTTAAAAATCTTTAAATAAAGAAAACTGTAGGTGTATTCCTCCTTCCTGTCAGTCCAGATGCACATATTTCTATTCAGCAGCTCACCTGAACACTGACACGCGCATTTGAAGATTGTACTTGGTGTTCTCTGTCAGTATTGACCATGTTAACCTTTTTTTTTTTTCAACATGACTCAAGTTGTGTATTTTGTGGTAGAATCTGTTACTAGGAGCACCTTGTGTTATTTATGTCCAGATTCAAATGAAAAGATAAAGGTGGGATCTTCCTAAACTGATGGTGCCTGTGTTAGCTCAGAGTTGCACAAAGGATATTTGCCGCTCTGTTTAGCGAATGCTCGCTATTCCAAGCAGGACTAGAGAGCAAATACAGCTATGGGAGAAATAACCTGGATTCTGTTCACCTTTGGACAGCAAGTGTAGCCTAGATGGAAGCTTAGACCACTTCAGCTTGAATAGCTAAGCTACAAGGCTACTCTGCGTGCCGGCTCTCTGTGTCATCCTTGGAGAAGAGAGCTGCTTGCAAGGGCAGGTTAGAGCAGGAAGCTGGCTTAGGAGCTGGAACGCAGGCAGTGTGAATATACCGCCAGGTTTGCAAGTGGTCTTGCTGCTGATGCTGTGTGAATGAGAAAGAATGCCGTACGACTGAGAGAGCAACCTGAATTTGCAAAGCTCCCAGTTTGGGAGAGATATCCAGATAAGGAAGCCAGGGCAAAAGGAGACCTGGGACTTGAGTCCAGTACTCCTGAAGTCCCAGCCAGTGTTTTATCCACTTGGCCAAATGGTGGCACAGCACTGCTGTTTTGGCATTAAATTATTTCCCTAACTGCCTCTCCCAGATGTGACAGGATTGCAAAGGTCTGTGTTTGTTTCTAAAACCTACCTGCCTGGCCCGAGCATGGTCCCTTTAGGCATGCACATTTTGGCAACCACGACTGTGAAAGAAATTATCTTGAAGCTACATTCTGATCAAGCCGAGACACTAATTGGTTTTGCTTTTCAGGACTGCAGGAAGATGCAGTAAAGCCTGCTCCAACTAGAAACCAAATGTTCACCAAACCTGAGCCTCTTCCTGGCGTCGCAAAGTCAGCATCATTTCAAGGGCCGCAGGCAGCACCAGTGCTTGTGCCCCATCGCCCGCCACCCAAAGTTCCAGCTACGAAGAAGCCAGTACCTCTGCAAAGGACCGCAGTCAAGGCGGAAAACGTAAGACAGTTGCAACAAAATGCATCCAGCCTCCGTTACGCAGTGTGAATGATGGCAAGAGGCGTGGACTGTTAAACAATTTGTGTGAAGTCCTGTCATTGAAAGTTCTTAGCCAGCAGGCACTGAAATGATTTTGCGTACGCTTTTCTGCCTTGGTGACTACAATACTAGGAGATCAGAACGGAAAAAGAGCCTTGAGTCTCCTTATTTGGCCATATTCAGCTTTTTTATTTGTCAGTCCATTCTCTTAGGTTTTGTTACTTTTCTTCTTGTTTGTCTGAACTTGGTCAAGATTTAAGACTCATCCCTTCTTTACCACAGCGTTTACTTTTGACCACGTCATGACTGGCCTGCTCTGTATTGATTGAGGCAGCTTCTCGATCAGTTCTGTCCCCTGTTCAGGAACATCTGACTTTTCTCACGCACTTTTTAAGGGGATTTAGCCTTTCACTTTGGATTCTGGATTCTACTCGAGTTCAGGTTCTTAAAAATACAAGCCTGTAGGTGTTGTGGTTTTAATGTGTCTCTCTGTCAGGTCTCTACAGTAGAGATAATAGTTCTTCACCTCTAGAGCTGCTAAAATGAGTATTTAATGGTGAAAGCAATTTAAGTACAAGAGAGGGACAAATATAACCTTTTATATTCTTCCTTTGACAGAATCTCTGCTAGGAAGCTTTGTTCTAATTTGATAGGACTCCTGCTTTACCTTCCTTTCCAAAGGCATTCACTCCTGCTCTGTCGTGGACTTTGTGCCATTTCTACTTAGCAGATTCACAAAAGAAGAAAATCCCATGGAGCAAAATCCTAACATGAAAGAGAGCTGGTCAGAAAGAGATTAATTTCTCATACAGGGAGCAAACAGGCTGTAGGGTCCCTGTCCTCAAACAGCACTCTGTAAATGAACGCTGGTCCAAAGCACGATGCATGAGAACAGAACCAAGCAGGTGCAGCATAGACCTGTGCCGTCAGGCCTCCTCTTTGTACTGCTTTTTTTTTTTTTCCCTTCCAGTACTGTCAGTTTTTCTCAGTAACGCCATTAATAAGACTTGCACTAGTAGTAACTCACAGTTTAAGGTTCCCTTTTTGTTCTCAAATTTCTTGTTCTTTTTCTCTCAGGCCACGTCTAGAGAAGAGCAATTTGATCAACAGACACTCCAGTCTCCTTTCGGCTTGCCAGAGCCTTGTCTAGAAGCTGGACCTATTCTTAGTCCGACCAGGATTACTCCAGTCCCTAAACCCAGAACACCGCAATCTGGGAAGCCTCAGGAGAGCGGGGGTGCCAGTGAAAAGCAGTCCCCCTCGGCAAGCATGGCCGAGGCCAGCGCGCTGCCTCCCCCAAACGCTTCCTTTGCCCCAAAGGTGCCACCACGAAGAAAGAAGTCAGCTCCTGCAGCTCTCCATCTGCAAGTTCTCCAGAGCAGCGACAACCCGCTTTTTAGTGGGCTAATGTTCAACTCCAACAACAACAATCCTGGGTTCTGCTCCCAGACTCAGGACACTCACGTCCCCGTACAGTCTGCTCTCTCAGCTCTCATGTCCCCTGCCAGCCTAGAAAACGACACAACTAAGCAGGTGCCACCAAAAGCCGCTCAATCAACAGCTAACCTTCGGGGCCCTCCTGTGCCAGAAGGCCAGCATCCACAGCTCTCAGAGAGCAGCTCCCTTCCAGAGAACACCAATCTTCTGGATCTGGACACAGATTCCTCCTGCCCTCTGCCCATACAGGCACCATCAGCTACTTCTCCAGCACACACTCCAGAAAATGTAAAACGCCCCAGCTTGAAAGATTTCAGTCACTGGGTTACATTTAGTGATGATGAAGACAGTGGCGCACTGGCAGAAGGGTTCAATAAACTGCTCCTCTTGGAACAAAGCAAAAATACCTTCATGAAGACAAATAATGATTTAGAATTGTAAATTTTTTTTCCCTTAACGTTCCTACAGAAATCATAATTATGATGGAAAATGAAAATAAATCTTTTGCACAAAGATTTTTATTTAAGGAAACAGATAATCTGTCCATGCTCCATTTCATTCTCATGTTTAAAGATAAAGGTACTGCCCCTGGAGGGAAGTGTACAGAGTATATACAACCTAACATCAGCTACCGCTAGTTGGAAAAGTTCTTTATTCTAAGTTATTTCTTTTTATTAATCCAGCTTAAGATGTTTTATTTCATTTCAGGTACAAATCATATGTAAGAACATATAACAATGTATGGAATAAAGATGTTAAGAAAAACATTTTCCCGTGGCAGTTATGTATTAATCAATTTCCGTTACTTGAAATAAAGCACCCTTATCTTGAACAGACAGACTGCTACAGTTATTCTGGCAGGAACAGCCGAAAGGGGAATATATACCAGTATAGCTACAGCAGCAACACAGGTATTGTCCTGCTACTAAGTTTCTGCTCTGGAAACAAGGCTTAGACAGGATCTTCCCCCAGCTCTTCGCTGCCTGCCGTGGTGGCAGGCCCTAGCACTTACCTTGTTAAACTCCAGCCAGCACTGACAGTAAAATGGCAGCTGGGTACTGTGAGGCTGGAAAGCAGAGCCATGCGAGGTGGTGCCCAGGCAGCAGCAAGAAATGCCTGGTTTTACACCAGAGCGGGCAAGTGAACCCCTGGTATTACAGCAGAGCTCTTTGAAGTGCGGTGCTGTTAATGGCACTGGAATAACGCGCCTCAGCTATGCTGAAAGGACAGGGTAGCCTCTCAAAATCCTGCTTGCTCCGACCTACGGAGTTGATTTCCTACCATGGTTCCAAAACTCACCCTAGTTTTTTTGTTCACAGCAAGGCACTGCCAAACACCATACCTTACACTGAAATAGCACATGGACAATGATGGTCCATTTTTGAAGAAAAATGCTGTGGTTTCTTTGTATATTATCTCTGCAACTACTGTGGCCACGCAGTCCTGAGAAACTACATGATCACCGAAGGTGAGCTGGGAAGGCAAAAAAAAAAAAAAAAAAAAAAACTAGACGTGGGCAACTGTATCTAAAAAGGCAAGCAAACACCATAACTGATCTATGCAGGGTCTTGCAAAGAGAAGGTTTAAAAGATGATCCTGTCCCCTGGTTCAGACTCTGACAGCCCAGCTAGGGAAGCACCCTGTTAATTACTCCTGCGTGCCTGATTTGCTTCTTCCCTACATTTACCCAGTATCCCACCAGAGCCTACACGAGAAGAGTTCAGCTGAGTCTAGAGGTCACTTACTGTGGTGGGCTGACTCATGAATTCTTGCTGCTCAGCTCACAGCAGACTTGATCTTCGTAATGAAGTCATCTCCCAGCAGTCACGCTTCGCAGATGCCTAAGATGTTGGCAAGGATAATCCGTGGTGCTAAACGTGTCCGTGGTCTGCGCTCGCTGTGCAGGCTTTTGCCTTGCCTGTGCAGTAAGCCTGTACGCTACAGATGCCACTTGTTCAAAGCAGGCAGTTAAAAACGACAAACAGATTGCAACTTGTCACGGCAGCTTGTTAAGAGAAGCATCAAGATCTCTTATTATTAAAGGAGAGCATTTTTAAGCAGCTGGTGAACCTAAAAAAAAAAAAAAAAAACCTCGTT
>WHYT01016825.1:109617-134014 GCA_009806455.1 Tetrax tetrax
TTTTTTTTTTTTTCCAGAAAAAGTGTATTAGAAGTTCAGAGGGTGGGGTGTTGTTGTTTTTTTTTCCCCTTTTCACAGGAAAATTAATTGGCCTGTTACCAGCTTCTTGGAAACTGGGAATTCAGCCACTTTCTTATACTTGTAATGCCTGTTTCACTGCTACGTCCAAATTTTGAACACAAGATATTCTGTAAGAGAGGATGCTGACTTTGTCTGAGCACCTGCAATACTCCTCCATTTCTCAGACACTTTAAAAATTAAAAAAAAAACCCAAACAAACCACCTTCAAAGGCCAAACCAATGAAATCCAGTGCTAAGCTGCTTACGTGTCAGTTCAACATGGCAGCAAACTGGTGAATAATGCTGAAGCAAGACAGTTGTTTTGCTACAAGATGACACAGAGCCTTAGCCTCTTCCTACTCCTCTTAAAAAAAAAAAAATACAGTGAATATTTATGGGCACATTTCAGTATAAAACATTAAGAGCAGTAAAAAAGAAAGAGTACATTATATGACCATATCCAGCATTTTCAGCGAAGATAATTAACAGCTCTAGGACAGCTAATTTACATGTTAATGAAAGTGTTAGCAGGAAAGCCAATTAAAGTGGATTTATACAAGTCAAATAAAATCTGCTTTATTACTCTCACTGAATAAGAGATGTAGCCTTCAGCATTGTATCTGATGTCTACGTCCGTGGCAGACTGCCCACTAAAGTACGACTCCCTGCAGCTAGCCGGTTTATACGATCAGTGGCAGCACCTACTCTTCAACCACAGCAAATCAAGGGAAAGGCACGGACAGCCCAGCTGAAAAGGTTACAGCAAGGAATGAGGAATCTCCCATCTCAATACGTTATCTTCCTCACTGGTGCCCAGCATGCCAGCGAAATGTTTTTCAGAGGCAGGTGCTTGTGACCTGAAAAATAGCTTTAATGGTCAGGAGAAGCTAAGCAGGTGATTCTTTCCTGCTCACTCAGGATTAAGCCAAGCCCCACCACAGTGTGAAAAGATGCCAGGTAACCTGAACCGTCACCAGCTGACATCTGCAAGTAGGGAACGCGTGGCACCGCTCTGCCCTCAGCTCTGCTGCCCATTCCCACTGGGACACTACCCACGGAAACCAATATTCTCAGTGATACCTACTGGTCTTGGGGGCCATGTAATGGGTGGCAGGGAGTGGCTATCTCACCACAATTTTCATGCTGTAAACCCAGCACTTGGAAACCTTGAACTTGTTGACACTCGCTGTGAAGCCAGGTATGAATGATTTACCAGATGCAAGTATACAAGTACCTCTGTGCTTAATGTGGGACTTTTTGGCAAGAGACTGACACCATGTGAGCTTGCCCGGGACGCTGTAGTACAGCAACTTTAAGTTGCTATAGGCATCCTGGGTGTTCAGCTGCATTTCTGTTTGGGGTGGGTAAGTGGTTCTCCTTGGAAGAGCAACTACCTGATTTAGCTTTTCTAGGTGAGTGATCGCTGAAACAAACAAAAAGAAAAGAGAACCAAAACCAAAATACCATTCAGAATTTCCACTCTGACAAAACAACATTTTTACTTTTTCATTTTTGTTCAGAATTGACATTTTCACCAGATGGAAAATTTCTCCTTTCTAGCTAACTGCTCTGCCTGGCACCATGCAGCACAAATCACAGTGAAAGCCAGTTTGCACTACTGTAACCCCAGCCACTAAAAACTTTATTATTATTTCTACTGGAAATACCAGTACAATTATACAAGAGTGCTGGACAACTACCTCAGTCTTGGATGCCACAATGCAGATGATACCGTCTTCTCAGACCATTCACACGTTCCTGCCACCCACATCTGCAGCTGGCTCCACGGGTAGGTGGAATTAAGGGCATCGTTTGAGACCTAAGGCTTTACACAAAGGCACTATTCTCAATTGATGAGATACCAGGGAAGCAGAAAAGCATAACTTTCTAATGGGAAGCAGACATGAATGCTACAAAACAGACCCTCTGGCCCTCGAAGCAACGTCTGTACATGGTTTAGGAGGTACTTATGCAAAATCTGAAAGCACAACTGTAAAATCGTTCAGATTGGCAAAACAGCTGCACCTCCCAGTACTACACCTCTTACAGAAGGTAAACATTGCGATCTTCCAGCATAACACAATCACTAAAAAAATAATGCAGGTCTTTAACAAAAGTGAACATGATCCAGAGCATTCATTTGGCAGATCATTCAGCTTTAATACATTTTGTGGCATATCTAGTCCATTTTTAAAAACACATTTAATTACTATATTAAAAACAACCGACATCCCCCTCAAAATATTAGTTTTAGAAGTTACACATATATACATACAGTTACAAAAGGAGAGAGTTGCCTCAAGAGTTCCAGTTACAGTAGCAAAACATAGATGCATTTACTGACATTAACGTGTAATGGCATTGATCTGAATCCCTGTAAGCCAAAGAAGTCTATTAAAATCAACACAAGATTTGTCATGCTAAAGATGCATTCAGTTATTAGAAATCTTGTCTATTCACAATGAATTCCACGTACTCTCTACTTTGTGAATACAAAGTGCTCTAATATATTTACACTCTAGAGTTTAAACCACAGTGTAAAAAGGATAAATCTCTTCAGCAGTTCCAACGGTTCTGTTACATATTCTACCTGAAATACCGCCACGCAGTGTTCTTACCTAGATCTCAGTTACTGGGGAAAATGTTCTTTTTCCCAGTGTACTTCTCTGTACTGCACTTGTGAATTTTACTACACAACTCCAGCAGGCCAAGGCTCAACTTTCAGAAGCGTATTTTCAGATGTACTGCCCTCCTGGGCTGGGGTGCTCTGAAGTGGGAACAGCTGAGGTGGCCTCAGGAACCTGGCAGGACTGCAACAGCCACTGGTGCCTGCAACTAAGCCCGTGGTAGCTCTTATCGCCCTAATTTTCAGGCCAGTAATATTAGATCCATCTCCCAAAAGTGGCACTAAGAGACATCTTAGGCCTGTCATCGATACAGGCCGGCCTTAACAAACGGTCAGCGAGGGCGGTATAGCCTACTTATCGCCTATGTTTGTTTTCAGAGAGGGCTGGGAGTGGAAAGAAAGGAAGGAAGGAGACCACAATTAGACTAGACTGCTTTTAACTACATTGCAAACTATCTAAGACGTTAAAATTAAAGTGACTGAGCGCTGCTACTTTTCCCCAGAATATGTATTTCTCATTAGTACTGTTAATGTATCCCTAATGTAAACTCAAATAAGACAGCACTGCTGTTTTTCTCTATATCTACACCAATAAATACACTTAGGCCTCAAAAAACCAGAACATCTGGGATCTTCTGCATCTCCAGTGGTGCCTTATGATCCCCCTGAATTTTTTCCTGCTTTACTTTTTCTCCACCTGAGCTCCAAACTCTTAAGCATCAGCTTTCTTGTCAGAGCCTACATTTGTCTTACTCCACTTGAGCATTTTCAATGTTCCTCTTCAACTTCTAGGAGAAGAAGTTTGCGTGACACCAAATGGAGGAAATATGCAGCCAAGGAAGACAAAAATTCAGTCTCCAAGTTCTGGGGCTAAAACATCCTGAATGAACTTCAATGTCCGTTGGTACAGGAAAGCATCCTTCTTCTTTGGCTTACAAATATTTAGATGATTAACATCCACTGGAATAAGGTCTCCAATTCCCAACTCTGGAAGAGGGCGAAAAAAAAAAATGCAGAAAAAACCTACTAGTTTGTAAGATCACCTAGATTGAAAAGCACATCTTGCATTAGCAATTTCTCTTTCAAAAGCAACTTCTCCTGTCTTCAGTTTAGTTTTTTGTCTTAATATTTTTGAACATGCTAAAAGCACAAATACACACTGTTTTAGTCAGATAGAGCTGTATATCGCTACAAAACCCACACCAGTAAACCATTAGGTCAGAGTTCTCCTATCTTTATTCGGAATACACAAATGCACATTTCTCCACACAAGACAACTCTGAAGAACTGAAACTTCATTTCCCAGCACCTGACTGACAGTAAAGTCCTGACTGAAGTTTAAGCATTGACATGAACAGAGGTAGGGTTTAACCCGGGGTATCCAGATCCTGATCACCATTAATTGTCCATATTCCTTATAAAATACTTTGATGTGGAGATTGAAAATGGGGCTACAAGGAACCTGAAATGTGCCACAAGTCACTATACACGTTTCCAGGGAAATTAAAAATTTACATTGCTTAACTGTAGAATACTGACTACTGATTTTGGGGCACACTACAGCATTTATTCTCTCCTGACAGCTATCGATACCAGGGAACTTTCCAGTTAGGATGCTGTGACTGCCACATTCCAGTTTATTATTTATTCATTCAACCTCCTGAGAAATCCTCCTTTTTGCTTGGAACTCTGTATCTTTAACCATGTAAAATTAAAGTAGAGCAGGATGAAGGTTTGCTTTCATGTGCCCAGAAACAGTGAGTGTACTGCTTGTCAGTCTGGGATTTGAACAAAATTGAGAGGCTTGCCGCTGAACTGTCATGTACTCTCTAAAGGCTCTTGAGAGAGCTCACGTGCTGCATTGTGTGTCATCTTGCACTGCAACATGTCATCATGTTGCACTGGCACAGGTTGCCCAGAGAGGTGGTGGATGCCCCATCCCTGGAGACATTCAAGGTCAGCCTGGATGGGGCTCTGAGCACCTTGGGCAGTGCAGAAGAGGGTTTTGCTCAAGGAAAACCTGAAAATATGAGACTGAAAACAATTCTGTAAGTTGAACACCCACAAAAAAGGCAAGAAAAAGAACTGTCTGGTGTTCCCTTCTCCTACAAAGCGCAAAAAGATGGAGGGAACTCTTCAGGAAGCAAACACTACTGCTTGAGTACCTGAGATATGGAAGACAAAGGACTCCTAACACCGGAAGAACAGCTTTGTGACTTCTTCCTTCCATTAACAGTTTGTTAGTTGTCTTTCTTATCTTTTAAAGGAGGAAATACCTGGAATTTGTGGGAGCTTCAGCCTACCTATTATGGGCCACAAAGATGACCAGAGGGCTGGAGCACCTCTCCTATGAGGACAGGCTGAGAGAGCTGGGGCTGCTCAGCCTGGAGAAGAGAAGGCTCCAGGGAGACCTTACAGCGGTCTTCCAGTACCTCAAGGGGCCTACCAGAAAACAAAAGGGGCTTTTAATAACAAGGGGTATAAATGTAGCAGCTGCTGACCTCAGCAGGGATACTGCAGTTTAAACTCAGTCAAAAGTTTAAAAAAAACCTCCACAATTTAACAGATGCATTTTTCTAGGTCTTTCTACCACAGCATTTATAACCCTTCCTTATTGTTGATGCTTACATGAACACAAATAAAATTAAATAAATTAAATGGCTATTTGACTTACTTGCTGATTCCAGAGGTACGACATGCAGTTTTAGCATGCTGCCTATGTGTGTTGGTAAGGTTTCTGCAAAACTCAGCACTGAAAATTTTTTATCTTTGGCAAAAGACAGGAAATCATCATTCAGCTCTTTAAGGGCAGGAGAATCTGAGAAAAAGCAACATAATTTTTGCAGCATTATCTTGAACATAAGCTTTGCCTAGCAAGACTGCATTCCTAAAGAGTTGTTTTGGAGAAATTAATACTCTAGTAAAAGCAGTAGCATTTTGTTTGTAACTCCTTTTTCCAGCTTCCATATGCAACAATTATTTCTGGATAGCATGGAATTTGTTTAGAAGGTCTAAAGTCCAGCACATGTTGAGTTACTACATTCCTAAATGGTCCAAACTACTCTTCTATAAACCTGTTCTGACTCCCTTCTTTCCCCTCACCTCTGTAACCAAATGAAACAGTTATTCAGAATTACTTACAGTAATTCAATACACAACCCAAAATATAAAAAGGGTGTTTGTTGTTTTTATCCAGCTTTTTCTGACAGCACGATAAAAAAAAAAAAAGCATCATGAACAGATTAGCATAGATCCCCCACTGCTAAATGGTAGCAAAGTGAGCATACCCTTGCTGAGCTCTTTAACCTCCGCAGACGGAAAGAGAAGATATCTGGCATTTATAGAATATTCAGCCAGCTGGGAACCATGGTGAGGTACGCTATAAAATATGATTCCTCTGGTGTTGTTCACAATTTTATCCATTTCTGGATTCTTGGAAGCATCCACCAGCATCTTTTTGACTAGAAGACCTGGCAAGAGAAATTGAAATTAATGCAGGGATTTAAACCACTGTGAAAATAACGATCAAGCTATATTGTCCGTGAAACAAGTAACAATATTCTTGCCTCAGTTGATTAGTCCTTAGTTTGTCAAATATGCAAGATTAAGTTGAAAAAAAAAAAACCCAAATCAAATCTGAGGAGGCATTAAAATAAAATGTCAATGCGTGATGCAAATTCAATTTTGGTTGGCTTTAAGTGCTACTACTGACATTTATTACACGTGTGATCATGGAGAAAATTCTGCCTCTGGATTCCCATTAATGTGAATTTCAACTCATTGATTTTGTGTTTTTAAATCAACACAGTAAAACGAAACAGCAATAAAAAACCTTTCAAAAATGTATGTACTAGGGAACGTAATCCATCAAGAAAGTATAAATCTATTTTTTTTTTTTTAGTTCTCTGCAATTTTTTTAGATAAACTATTCTGAACAATTGCATTTCAGAATGAATTTGGTCAGTGGTTTATTTTGAAATATGAGATATATTCTGGAACATAAGTAAATAAATATTTTATATCAAACAGGCAACGTGCTTACCACCCATGCTATGTGATACCCACACCAGAGGTCTGTCTCCAATCCCAGCAGCTCTGAGCTTGTCAAGAAGCTCATTGCTCCTGTAAGCAATAGACTTCCTGCACAGAAAAAAACAAACACAAGCATGATGAAGCATGATAGGTTAAAAGGCAATGTTAAAACAGAATGAATTTTCAGTGCTGCATGTTTATGAAAGTGAATTAGGTACATAAAAAATTAATTACCTAATTATTGCTGCTACACTGAAAAATGCCAAAAACTTTTGTAAGGTTGGCTTCACGAGGACAGCAGGAACTGAGCTAAATTCAGTGTCTTGATCTTGCTAGAAAGTTTTATTTTAATTTAACTCACCACTCATTTCTTCTAGCTTTAGTTCCACAAATCTCTTTGTGAGTTTTTAGAGAATTTAACTTACACATTGTAACAAAATTATATTTTCATTTTGTGAAAGCATCGTAAATGCATAATGAACTTTATCCCCTGAAACAAGAATACACCTAGTGTCTGACAAAAATATATTTTGCTGAACAACGCTCCAAATGTACAGGAGATTAATAACTAAGTGTATGATCAACCAATACATTAAAAAATCACTGATAATGTCTGTTATACTTTCCAGACAATAATCTCCAAATGCTTTGTACTGGAATAGTATAAAAGCGTAATAATCTCCACTTTGTAACTGAAGAGAAAACAAAGCCAATGCCAATTCCCACTCCAAGCTTGAAAGTGCAACATCATTACTCTTTGCAGTGTAACAAGAACGAAACACAGAAGACCTTCAGGTAATGGAAACCTCAGGATGCTGGGGCAACCACTGTGCAAAGTCTAATTCACTTCATTTCTATTGGTTCTCAGCATTCTCACTAGAAATTGCTTTTATAACACATATGAAAAGGATACTCAAATCTGTCTTTTCAGCCAAATAATAGGCTTTAGGATAGCTGAGGCACATAAAAATTCTCTTTTGAAACCCGTGAATGAGCCTATACACTTATTGCGATCATAAGGTTGTGACTCTACTGCTACGTCTTTGTTCCTGCTAGTTAAAAATAACTTCAGCAGCTTTGATTTTTCACTAATCATATCAAATTATAAAATAATCAAATACCGTGCTTGCATGACCCTAAATAGTAGGTTATGTAATTTTCCATTTTGTAATGAAAAAGACATTATCTTAAAACAAATAAGTAAATGCTTATTTCTCTTTCAAATTTTCTTCCATTGTACTTACTTCAGAGAGACACACTAAAAAAGTTCTCCTGTAGAGCTGCTCTAACCACCTACATGTTTTTTACTGTCACTGTTCTGCCTAATTTCAAACAGGCATGTTAACAGCCACGTCTTCCTTACTTTTTCTTTGCTTACATGCTTTCTTTAATGCAATAATTGCATCAATCCTTTGTATATCCGTAGGGAGGGGGGAATGAAAAAGAACTAAGTTCCCAGTCTATTATACACATGCTGAATTTTTTTCTCCCCTACACAAAACACATTTCATTTTCTGATTCTTAACCTGTGAGCAGTGATGCATATGCCTTCACTGAAGTACACGTGTTGAATCTACAGGACTAGGTACCTGCTGAAGTATCTGCATGAGTGTTTGAAGGACTCAGATTAGGAACTTATTCAAAGATCACAGAACTCAATTACTAAGCCTAAAACCCATTCATGCCAAATAATCTTTACATGCTCAAAGTATTTTTATTTTTGAGAAGGAACATGTTTGGAGGTAGCATCTTCCTCTGGCCTACCTGGTTCATGATCAGTAAAAACACAACTCCTCTGACAATTACACTATCAGACCAAACCAGATACAGTTGCTGTATTTTATCTATCAAAGACCTAAATGAATCTCTTTTCAGGAATTATCACTTCTTAAATAAAATTATATGCTTCATTTTACTGTGAGTAATATGTCATAGTACAGTGAATTTTTTTCCACGCTTATGAAACATTATTGGGTCATTTTAAGTTTAAGAAACATACCCACTAAGATATAAAATTAGTATTATATTTACATCACCTAATAACGCAATTTAGCATCTCCCCTAAACATGAACAGACTGTAAGAATTCAGGAAGCTGCCACAAGTACTTATCCATGAGGCTAAAAAGCTCAAGTATACCATGACTGTACCTAATCTTTTTCTAAACTGGATTTTCAAATCCAACAGGAGAAGTTAAATTCACTGTTTCACACTAGGTGATCCCAAGGATCAGCTTTACAGCTCTCCCTCCTACCTCCACTCCAAAGTGCAGACACTTCATTTGTTACCTGTGAGCCTCAACAGGACATTTTGCTTTCCAGTCGCTCAAATGGGTGTCATATTCCACAGATATGATCCTAAGGGCAGGACAGTCTGAAGCCAGCCATGTCTGAATTAAAGAAAAACGAAACCAAATGGAGCTTATAATTGAAGTTGTTAACAAACTCTTGCAAGCAATTTATCAGCAATGGAGCAAAGATGTTACTATGGAGACAACATCGAGCAAGATTTCAGCTCTTCAGATAATCCTCAAATAAATCTTACACCTAGACTATTATTCTTTTATTACATGCTGGTGAACTCTAGACTGTTTTCCAGCCACAAAGCAGGTAGATGGATTACTAACTCGTGCATTCCTGGCTCCCTCTCCTGGGTGAAAGAAGAATTACTAAGATTAGCAACAGGACTGATCAATTTAAGTTTTATAGAGAAACTTGGTGGTATACCAATGCGAATTGCTTGAAGCAGTAATTACTTATTTTACCAAAAATATTTAAGTAGCAATCTGCAAAAATTGAGGTACTCAGATATCTATATAAGAAAGGATACTTAATTTTAAAAGTAATTTCATGTATCTTTCTCTCAGCAATAATGTTTCATTAGGAAAAAAAAAAAAAAAAAGAGCATAAGGAAAGCAGTCATAGCCTCCTCTTTCACCAGCAGGTGAGTGATGTTGAGAGCATTAAATTTAGCAGGGAATTTCCTTTGCAAGAACAATCTGTTCAAAATTTCAGTCGTTTAACAAAAAAAAACATCAGAAACTTGGAAAGTGCTACTTGTATAACAGATTACAAGTCATTTGATTCAAAAAAGACAACTGTCAGACAGTGTAATTGTAGATCCTCTGGACAGTTCTTGTAAACGAGAAAACAGTAGCTGCATGTGAAAATGTTATCGTCATTTTACCTTTGGCCAGCACTGGCTATAGTCCTCTTCCCCTTCTGAAACCTTTTTATCCGAACGCCGGTCAATGTCTTGCTGTCGCCAAGTTTTAAATGCTGCTCCCATAAGACCATGAACAAAAAGGATGTCTGCTCTGATGGGCTGACTGGTATAGAAAAAGGAATTTTTAAGAGATGCACAGTACATATTCTTTTAACAAATTAAATTCACACAGAACTTTTAACCTAAGGGATGCCAAAAAGCTATTTTTAATGCTATATGTGATTTCTAATCTTATGGACAACATTTCATGATATTTCAAAGAAGATACTCAGATCAAGATGAAAAACAGGGATCCACCCAGAAGAGAGAGACAGAAAATGAGGTATGGAAAGTAACCATCTCATAAGTCATATTTTTCTGTAAAGAAAAACACCATTCTCTCCAGCTACTGTTAATGCAGCTTGGTAGCCTCAGCTTTATCATCAAATTAGATCTTCACTGTAAGCTGACTAACACCAATGACCCAGGAAATAGTTGCTACTAAGTGACATTACCATGTTGGAGACTGCTTCAGTCCCAGACACAAAATCACTATTAAAAGAAGCTGAAGCTGTAAATTTACTGCATCTTAGGCCAACGCGTGCTGCTGCCAGCAGAGTAATTACAAGGCTGTATCAAGACAGCCAGCGCAAAGGTTAAATGGTTGCAACACAGGCAAAACAATAATTCATCTCATGGCTTGTGTTTGGGTTTTTCCATGCAGTACAATAATACTCCTTTCATGGCTATGGACTGCTCCGAGCATATCCGTTGTTCTCCTGAGAATCTGAATTCAGTCCTCTCAGCCCACCAAAGAACAGGAGGAGCAGGCAACGTAAGTACAGCAGCACCTCAACATCAGCTCTTACAAAGTTTTGTAACTGAACAGTGCAACAAGTAACTCAAAGGACAGCATGTACAGTATCTGCTTCTGCTTTACCTGCTCCGATATTGTGGATGTAAGATATAAACACCATCTGGATACTTTTCTTGCACTGTGTCCCTGTCTAGATTGGCCAAAGCTCTGGATGCGTGAGAAGACTGAATGACATGTGGAGATTTCATTACTTCGGCAAGTACAGAAATCCAACCTACATTGAAAAAATAAAATGGCACGTTATCTAATTAGAAACATCATCCAAACAAAAGAATTCAGAAACAGCATCCTTCAAAGGACACCTGTGGAAACAGATGTTAAAACTTAAGAATGCTAACATCAAAACAAATTATTTCAATCCACTCTCTTTACTGCAGGATAGCCAATGTTAGATAACTGGAACCTCAGAAATTCAGAGTGGTGAAGAGGTATTTTACTACTGCTCAGCTTATGATCTGAAAGAGAATACCTTCTCAGAAGAAAAAGAAAGTGTATCAGCAGGTCAGTGCAGTTGCTAGAGAGAGAACAGATCTCAAGTGTCTTTTTGCAGGTAAGATGCAAGAAAGATAAAGAAAATAAATGTCCCAGAGAGAAAAATGAAGTTTAAAGCATAAGAAAGACATAGAAAACAACCCTCAGGAATACTGGCAGGTGGAAAAACTGATGCTTGCTGTGAGAGTACAACCATTTCTGATTTTAAAATCCAGTGTGTGAAACACCATTTAAGAAATTAAAATGCCCTCGCTATTCTAAAAATAGTAAACTCTTTATACCTAAGAAACATAAAAGCAGTAATGAAGCAAACCTTTGAATACAATCCTCAATAAAATTTTAACTCATAGCTACTTAAAAAAAAAAAATAGACACTTTATAATACCTTACCCAAGGCGTAAAATACAGTTTCTTAGACACAGATGGGGATGTTCAGAGACTATTGAGAAATGCAAAGGAATATCTTTTATACACACACACATACATTTTTCTTTAAAACCCTGATAAATCTTGTTGCTGCTAGCAAGAGTGATCTATTAATCATAATTCCATTGAAAATGAGTTCATAAATAAAAACTGAGAAGACTTTGAAGAGAGATATTCAAATAGAGGCTGATTTGAACAAGAAGAAACAATTTACTTAACGAGGACTGTTTCAAAATCATGCACAATACATTGCTACTAGTATATCCAGTAAGTTGCTAATTCCAGATGGTTTGTTCACTGTGGAATTAGGAAAAGAATTAACCGATACATTGACTAAATGCAAGTACCTTTGAACTGCCAATTTTATAAGACTGATATATTTAAATTACATTTCTAAGCAAATATATGTTGACCACTGTGCAAGTTCTCCTTAAGAAGAATACGATATAAAGCCTATTTTCAGTTCCCTAAATACAATGAACACCTACCAAGCTAGTCCAATAAAAACTAGCAAGGTCTCTAGTTCTGGATTTCTCTTAAACGAGCCAACACGGAGGATCAAAAACGGTGTTCAGAATCCTTCTGCCTCCAGACACTATGCCACAGCTACTACACGGTGCATCACTGCTTTTCTTCCTCTCCCGGTGCCAGCAGTTTTTGCAAAGGGAAAGAGCCTTAGAGGTTCTTTCTTCTTAAGCATCACCCAGCTACACAAGGGAAGTCTTATCAACTCTTGACCAGCAGCGTTCAACCATTCATCTCTGGAGTCCAGTTCACTGCCAAAAATTCTGTTTGTACTGGGAGCTCTACCCCAGGTTGCTGCTGACTCTTCTGTTACCATCTCTTCTTCTATACGTATGGTTTTAGCAGTCACCATAAGAATGGTGACTCAGCTAGAGCTGAGACCAAAGGCCTTTGTAGTCCACTGTCCTTCTCAAAAAGTGAGCGGTAATGGAAATTGTGGAATAATAAAAGAATAGAAAAATGAAAGGGGAAGTGTACAGTGTCGATTCTCCACTATACCCTCTCAGCTTTCTATAATCAACTTGGCTTCTGTGTGTAGAGCTTTATATATTTTTCCTTCCATCAATTTGTCTAATCATTTTTTGAAGCTTTGTAAGTCTTCAGCAACCACAATGTTTTGTGGCAAGTTCTAATTCAGTCATGCACTTAATGAAAGAAATATATATTTATTTGTTTTGCCTCTTGATAATTTAACGTACAAGAACTGTCGGTCTGTGTTATGAGAAACGGCAGATGAGTATTCCCTCTCTGCCATCTCTATGCCAGTGAGGATTTTATAAGTCTCCATCATATTCTCCTTCAGTTGCTTTTTCCAAACTAAGTGTCTTAGCGTAGTTATTCTTTCTACCACAGCCATTCCAAAATTTTAATCACCCTCATGGTCTTTCCCTGTGCCTTTGGTACTTCTTTTTGCAACAGGCAGATTAAAAAAGAGGCAGACACCAGCTCAGATGTATATAACAGCATATTGATATTTTCTGGTTTTCTTTTTATTTCTTTCCTAATAAAACATTGGGAATTATTTATTTTATACAGAATAGAAAGATTAATTTCATTCTGATATTTAGGGTGTATTAAAAAAGGGGGCATCAGAGCAAGGCTTAGCAGAAGTTAGGACCCTAACATGAAACAAGGGAGGGCAGGAAGGCATATTTCACTTTATTGCAAAAGGTAAGGACTGCAAGCTGGTCTGTTCCTTTATGAGACTAAAACACGGTCAATTAAAAAAAATAAAAATCTACAAAGCAGATGATCAGTAAGAGTAGGAAACTCAAAAGATTTTTGTCAGCAATGTGAAACAAATACCAACCAAGTCCAAATTTTCACCATTCATCAGATTTAGAACACCCCCTGTCGCACTGACTATATTAGGTACAGAGCATACAATCTAAATCAACACAATCTAAACTCTCTATATTTTTTGTATTAAAAAAATCCCAACAACCACACCTCCCCACTCCCTAAATATACAAACCACAGCACTGTCCATTTCATTTTACAAAAGCACTGAATCCTCTGAAAAGTTTAGAATAGAAATCTGACCATCGGACTGCTTGCACTTGCTTTCCTTTTACCTGCACGTACTATGGATGAATGAAGACGTTCATCCAAAGCCATATTTCCAATAATGCGAATTATGTTCCTTTGGATTTTTGCTGAATCTTTACGTAGCTGGTATATCCTCTGTAGTAGCTGAAGGCCTCCTTTAGCTTCAATTTTATCACAGTGAGAAGAAACCTAGCATTATACAGTAAATATAATGACAATAATTAGATGTTTCGTAAAAGGTTCTTTGAGATGCTGTTCATTTACAGATTAGGGAATTTTTAAAAGCCGATGTAATGCAGAGCCCTTATTACATATGAATTCTTATCAATCTAGAATTTATTATGCTGTAGTTGAAGAGGAAGTACATATTTTAATATGTTAAATGTGTGATTTCTAGGGATTGACAACCTGAAAGATGCCGAGTACCATCACTGCTCTCCTTTACATCTGAGGGAGATGACACTGCTCTCTACTTGGCATGATCAAATTTCAACTCAAGTTCAAGAGTCTGAACAGGACAATTGTTTACATTTGTTAAAGCACTATCTCAAACAGAGCTACCTATCTTGCTGTACATCACCTAAAATGCAATCATTATAATCCCTTCTCTTTGAAATACAAAGGTATTTCTACTTTCCAAATAGTACTGCTATCATTATTGATTTTAGGGGTAACAATAGATTCTAGTTCAAGCAGATGAACATGCACTAATTGGCTGCAATGTCAACCTCTGACATTGGCCAGATGCTTGTAACTTGAACATGTTGTCTACGGTGCTTAGAAATGTGTGGTACACAAAATCTTCAATACTCTTCACCTGTGTCTGCAAAGAACATACTGGTCCTGGGAAGATGCACTGTTTTAGCTGTACGCCGTGCAATATTCTGCGCAAAGGCAGTGACCCTTGAGGAGGGACCTTCGTGAATAGTAAAGGTTTGCATTTCATTCTGGCTGCTGGTTAGAGTGAATTGATGAGGCTACTTTGCTTTCTGGAAACTTGGCACTAGAGTTAGATTAAGAGCCATAAGAAGAGACTGCTTGTAAGTTTTCTGAACTGACATATACCAACTCACAGAAATCCACACACACTTTGCACTGAGAATTTCACATAATTAGTATCTTGCTTACTAAGAAGCCTGAGAGTAGAAATACAGTTTCCTCATAATATCTATCTCCAATGACTTTGAGTGCCAGTGGGAGGCAGCCCTACGTAAAAAAGACTTGTTAAAGCCACCTGGACTTCAGGCATTCTCCCCTGTTGCCTCTTTTACTTCTTGAAAGATCTATTACAGGGGAACTTATATGGGCTAATTAGAAACAATAACAGGACTTAAATACACTTGCCATAAGAAAAAAATACAGTTATGCTGCCTTCCAATTCATACCAATCTCAGAATGGGGCAAGGGGGCAGGATAGAAGGAAATAGCAACTCCTTCCCAATAGATGAGAAAGCACTACAAAGGAACGTTTATAAATGTAGCTTTTCAGTTACAATTTAAAGGACAAATTACCTTAGAATGCTGCACTAAAGCTTGCAAGCAAAAGAGTTCCACTGTCTCTGAAGGGATTTTACTCAATGTTTCACAGTATGGAAGTCCATTTCCTCCAAAACACCATAAGCCTCCCTGAAATGAGAATCAGTAAAAATTATACCACATTCCAAATGGCTACATAAAATAAGCATTTCTAAAGTAAAACATTAAGTGTGTAATGATCTATAGAAATTGCTATAAAGAGTGCACAGTATGCATCTAGTTTTCGAAATGTACAAATTACACAACAGTACACCATAAAAATATCTCCTATTTTTAACTGAAAATATTAAACATTTTCAGTCAGTAACCTCTACAGTCTATTAACTTCAAAACATGCAATAAAGGGGGATTTTCACATTGTTAATGAAGCTCTTATTTTAAGATTGCTTAAGCAAAAAAAAGCAAGAGTCAGACTGAATCTAGACTTCCATAGTTGCAAAAATAAAAAGAGGAGGGAAAAAAAGTCTTCAACACAGCACAGTCCCTGAAGACCAGTCTGTCTCTAGGAACACCAGCATAACCTCAATAAAGAGCAGTTTTCTAGAACAGTGTGATTATCAAAATGCCTCCTAGTGTGTTGTCTTACCAAAGCTCCTTTTGTATAGCAAGAGCTCTGGCTGCAAAAACAATAAAGGAGTCATAGCGTAAAAATATTACACATAACTGCGTCATAGGAAATAAAGTTATTGCACTTGAAATCTCTAAATAAAGCCTGTCATGCATAATTATTAAAATATGACAGCGATTTTTATTATTGCATCTTAAAAAAATAATATTCACCAATTTTTAAAGATCACAATTTTTAAATAAAAAATAAAATGCACAAGAGATAGTGCATGACACTGGCACTACACTTAGTATTTTTAAACAATAACAGCACCTTAGCTAACATTCCTTCCACTTAGGAAGTTGTTGGACAGAGAAAGCTGAAGAATTCCTAAGTTCCAAGTCCAAAGAGACCACTACACTATTCCAACTTTTGTTTTGGCAACATTGATCTATTACAGGGATGTGATATAACGGAGTTTACATTTTAAAGTGTGCTAACAGCTAGTTTGCTAGTGAGACTTAACAGAGGTTTAATCATCTTAGCAGCAAAAGAACACTCAAACAATGGTAAGATGGAATGTGAAAAACCATCTTATGAGCACTGCAAGGGGAAGGAAATGTTCTGGACAAAGTGTTGAAACACCTGCTTTATGTGAAGGGTTGTAAGTAAAGATAAACAAGCTTTCAAGCACACGAACTGTATCATAGAATCATAGGATCATTTAAGCTAGAAAAGACCTTTAAGATCATCGAGTCCAACTGTTAACCTAACACTGCCAAGTCCACCACTAAACCATGTCCCTAAGCACCACATCTGCATGTCTTTAAAAAGTCTCCAGAGATGCTGACTCAACCACTTCCCTGGGCAGCCTGTTTCAATGCTTGAGAACCCTTTTGGTGAAGAAATTTTTCCTCATATCCAATCTAAACCTTCCCTGGCGCAACTTGAGGCCGCTTCCTCTTGTCCTATTGCTTGTTACTTGTGAGAAGAGATTGACACTCACAAGAGATTTTACTTATGTTGTACAGTCACAACGTTTCTGTATTTCTCTTCCTCTTATAATGCTCAAGAATATGGAAATTGGTTTGTATCTGAGCTCTGCAGGAACAAAGAACCCAAATAGTTCTGTTCTGCAGGTGGGGAAACTCACCCTTTGTGCAGCGAGAGTCTGACTACTTTCACGTAAAGCAAGAGATGTGAAGTACTGAACACATGGATCAAGACCAGTTTGAGGTAAAGATACTAACAACAAGCGAAGTTCATCTTCTGTGGGATAATCCTGTGAGAAGTAAGCATAAATAACTTTTAACTTTGTTTAAAGTGTGAAGCCAAACACACAGAAAAGAAAGATCTGAAATAATGGAATCAGCCATATTACTAAGGCCATAAAATACGAACTCTGGACTTGAGTGCTCTGCAACTTTAATAGTTACACCCATAAAGACTGATAATTCTAAAACCACCAACTGAGTGATGAAAAGTAAGCTTTAAACTTCATACTTTGGTACACGTTCTTTTAATTTACTTACATTCTTTATTTTTGGCAATGGTGGAGGAGGCAGGAAAAAGCGAAGGTCGATGTCTTTGGACCGAGCCAAACCTATAGCAGTCCTTTGATCGCAGGTTTGCGCAACGGTACCATACTGATAATCTGTAGTACAAGAACCTCAGTGTTAGGGTTAAACCTAACCTTAAGTATTTCATTTGGTTTTAAATGTAGTTTCTAATCTAGTTTGTTAATGTACTTGAAAAGAGAACCACCTCTCTGCAATCTACTTAAATAAGCTCTGATTTTGTAATCACAAATTCCGAAAGACCAATGTCGTAGTTGTAGGCCAGCACTATACTCAACGGAAATACATCTGGGCACTGATTGTTCATTACAGACCCGTTTGACAAAGGTGTATGTTGAGCAGATAAGTTGAACACAAGCAAAAGCAAATGCTCAATATTGCCAAGAAGTACAAGGACTTCAAAGCTAAGCTGAATCCCCTGGACTTCAGTTAAAATCTGAAAGGCATAGCCACATGCATATTTTCTTTCCACATACAGTATCAAAAACATAGCCTTAAATCCAAATGTTGTCAAGACACAGACACCTAATTTTACATCATACAAAAGCCTTCAATAAAATTTTTAAAGTCACAAAATCAGGTGACCTCAGAAAAGGCAGGATAGCACCACTGTAGTTTTAAGCAGCCCTTCCTTACTGAAGACACAAGACAGACTTTCAGTTACCCTGCTGAAGAGAAATCAGACTTATACAGTAACTACTGTTCCTTTCCAAAACCCAAAATGGAGAAATTGAAAATTACATACTGAAATTAAGTGGTAAACTGAAGGAAAAGAAAACATAATCTTGAAGTGGATCAATACTTTTTTTATAAAAACTAATTTCTATCCTTGTTACTGTTATAAAACTCTAGAATAAAACTGACAACCCATCTAAAACACACTTTTCACAAACAGTTATAGATTGACCATCTTTTTTCTTTGGTACAGATCACAGCTGCAAATCGAAGTCACTGAAGTTGTGCTTGGACAAGCAAATTACTGTGTTTATGATAACAGGTTATGATGAACAACGTGGTCCTAGCTGTGAAAAGTGAGCACATATTTTCAGTCTTAATCTTTCTTGGACTCAGTTTTTGGAATATCAGGTTAAAAAAAAAAAACTGTTTCCCTCATGAGCTAGCTTGCAAGAATAACTAGCATTTGCAAAACATCCAAATACTATACAATGAGCACTACAGAGAAAAGGAGGTAACAAAAAGCAACTAGATTTCCAAGTACTGGCCATCTTGTACACTGAGATCACTTGCTAACAGATAATACTCTGCTACGAACACAAGATGATTATACTAAATTAGTACACATAGCTTCAGTTTTGGTACATCCTACCTTTCAAATGTTTTCAAACACAGGTTTTTTTGAGGTAAAATGCTTGGGATAATTTATTAGAATTTCACAGAGACAATCTGAAACAAGACAGATCTCTTGGCATGGAATTGCGCTGGAAAGGTCTTCGAGTGACTGGACTACCAGAACAACAAGCATCAAGATTAGAGTGTCACCTACTTTATATGGACTAGTGATGGAGGGTGGAGGACACACATATACACACACCCCTCCCTCTTTACTTGGGGTTTCAAGGATCCTTGCTGCTAGAGGAACAGGGAGGACTTACTACTACTAAGTTACAACCGGGACAGAAAATGGCTTACAAATAACTCTTACACATACAAATCCTCTGCCTCTAGTTCGCCGTTACTACCTATTAGCTCCTAATCAATTTTTATTAGCTGACCATGCCCTTAAACCCACGCCCCTACAGAGCCTTATAAAAATCACTGCCAGAACTAGTGACCTTGTTAGCAGTTCCAACAGGAAAGCTAAGGAAGTAATGAACATGAACTGCTCCCCCACACCACGGCAGCGGCTGCGATTCTCTGGTGAGAAAACAGAGAGAGGCCTGCACTACAGATACACACTCTGTATCAGGGTATTAGCGGAGAAGAATTGCTTGAAATGTAAATAAATCCTCACCATTTTATACCAAATTTCAGAGCATATTTACACTCCTTGCAGCTACTAGCCTTTTTTCATGTTGGTAGCAGACTTGCAACAGCTAACTGAGCCTTCATCGCATGCCTGGGATGAATTAGGCTACATCAGCATACGTTACCATGCCAGTGACTGTTTTTTGCCAGGTCTTGTACAGCCTGCAGTCGGACCTCTTTGTCTTCTGACTGACTTCTCTTTAAGAGGAGCCATAAAGCACATTCATGATCTTCTCCATCAAATGTACCGAATTGTTCTTTACGAGGAAACAAATAAAACCCAGGTTGTTACTAATGAGCATTTTAACAGTCACCTTTCTATTCGTTGAGTTAAAAAAAAAAAAATCTGTTTCTTTTAAGATTAATTAGCCATTAACAGTAATTTAGAGTGTAATATTTTAATATTAAATTAGTACAATAAACAATGACAAAGTGGCATTAATAAAAAGCTGATCCTTAAATTAATAGGATGGTTTTGACTCATTTCAGCGGCACCAAGTTGATACTTCATACATACGTTACACATACACACCCGGGCTGGCACTTAGCAACCAGAATTGCCAGCTTCCAGCAGGAGCTGGAAATTATTAGCAACTCTTGAGGCTCTGACCTTGAACAATTAATTTCACAGCACCACAGTGGAGGTACATATTGTTATAACCATTTAACAGATAGTTAAATGAGAACAGATAGTATGCCTCAGGAGCACAGTTTCCTATATGAATCGAAATTCTTATTTTAAATTACTTTAAAAAGCAGTGACATATTGTTACAAAAAGATCATACTGGTTTTAGTTAATATTGGCAATTTTGATGAAAGTATACTTTTCTAAAATGAAATTTTGAGAGTACTTCATCCTGTAAAGACTTGTTGTACACAAAACTGGTATCAAATATTAACCTGGTATCTTAAGCTTCAAATCTCTTCTGAAACAGGAAAGAAAAAAGATCTCAAATCTCTTCTTAACCATCACTATCATTTACTTTAAGAAAAGAAATGATTGCAATGCATACCAAACATACCAATATTCTATATTAACACAGAAAATTATAGTAATATTATCTCCATTTCAAACATAAAAGAACATCCTAGGCTTACAAGGAAAATTATTTTACTTTCTAAAAGGTTTATGTTTTACTATTCAAAATAATAATAATAGATAAAGCCATGTTTTCAATACCTACCATTAAGAGGTCTCCGGAAAATTTTAGCTTCTGTTTCTAGAATTTTCCTCACTGCTTTATGGATTTCTTTTCTGGCTTGGTACGTGATACCTACAAGAGCATTTTTAGATTACTGGAAGTCTGAAAGGCAGTTCTATTACATTATTTTTCATATACATATATCTATATGAAATACACACACACGTATACATGTGGATATACACAGAATTATCTCACATATAGAGAACTGTATGTATATACAGAACTGTATGTTTAGAACTATCTTAAAAAAAAACAACCACTAGCTTAAAATAAACTTGTTGACCTTGTGAAAAATATTATTTTGGTAACATTTCAGAAAATATATCTTTCCTTACATAAGGGTGACTTCCAGAAACATTCTATTCTCTTAAAATTCTATTCTAAAATCCAAACAATTATGCATCTTACCTTGATATTCACTTGGATTTAGAGAAGTTGTCCGTACATATACATAGGATTTAAGTTTTTCTTGATGTATAGCTTGAGTATCGATTTGCAGTAACTTCTTTAAGGACAGGACTTCATATGTAATGAATATAAAACCTCTTTAAATAAAAGAAAACTGCACATGAATATTAACTTTTTAAAAATTATGATGGCAAAAAATACGTTAAAAATAATTTTGGTATAAATCATACAGATTTTACCAAATATGTAATAGTCTGCAGATTATTTTAATTTAACAAAGTAGAGAAAAGACTCTAAAATACTTAAAATAACTAATAACTATCAGAAAACGTGCTTCAAGATTATATTCTACCATGTCTAAAGGTCCCCTAGTATTGTCATGTTTTTTGAAAGATATGTGAATTAAAATTTTAACTGTATACATAAGTTACATATATGCTTGTCAGTTAGAACTTACCCTAGTATAAGTGATCCAGTTACCTTTGCAATTTTTCCTGGAAAAAATGAAAAAGCCATGTCAAACAAAGCTGTGTGGATCACTTCAATATAAACACAGCTAGCATTTGATTACCAGATAGTAAGAATCTCAGCCATTGAGAGTATGCTTTTTAAAAATTTTCTGTTGCTCTCTGGCTTAATTACACACCGAACACACTTCTTTCCTTTTTATTAACACCTCAGACCAATACATATAGAACTGTACTTACTGATATCACTCCATGGTAGGTGTGTTTTTGTGGTTGGACCAGAAGTTCCTATTTGTCTATAGCAAAATATACAGTAAGTGGCCACCGACATTCTGTCTATTAAAAGGAAAAAAAGTAATGATTAATTTGAGAATCACAGCAGAAAATCTGTAGCAGTTCTTTTTTCCTATCTTTTTACAGCAAAGGTCATGATAGCAAAGGTCATGATTTGTAGCAAAGGTCACAATAAACCATATTTACGTCATTTCGCTCCACACAAAATGTTCTAATTAAAGAAGTCTATACATTCCTTAATTTAATAGGCTGGTTTTCAATTACAATAAAAGTTTAAAGCAGTTTTTCATACAATTACGTGTTACTGTTGATTTTAATGAGTATGTATCTCAATCAACTTCTCTACTTGTAAGTCTCCTTTCCTACTTCTCAGTTGCTCTTCCTTAAATACCAGATACGGTCATATCTTCATCGAGACATTACTCATTATGACATAGGCTTTAATAGAACTCAGTAACCAACTGCTTTTAAAGTTCATAACTGATTGTGTTAGCAAGTAAGTCTTTTTTTTTAACAAGGCTCCAAAATCTACTACATATTTTTACCTTTAAAGGGTATCAGACTAACACTTCAAAAATATATAAACTCTACAATTAATAAAAATAAGTACTGGTTCTAAAATGCTCCGACTCCATGGGTTTGTGAAACTCACAGGGCATGCTTACAGGTAAAACATAGAGGATGCATCTCATCCTAGAAAAATTCTTACACATGCAAAAGAATGAAAATCTGCCCAGAGCCAAAATTAAGACCGTTAGCAATTCAACACTATAAAGACACAGAACACTAACAGAGTAATTGCACTGCATTCACTGAATCCTGAAATCAAACCAAGCAAAACAGATTTTTTTTTTTCCCAAATAGCCAAAACCAAATGGACGTCATGTATTTTAGAACTACCAAAGTTCTGAACGTAGAAGCAATACAATGCAAGCATGAATCTTCTCGATAGTAGTACGGTCTCCATGAAGGTAGCATCCAACTGTGTCAGAAGTACGAAAGGATTTATTCTTCTGACATACCTATGAAGCAAGATACTGTATTTTCCCCATTTTACAGGTAGGAAAATGAGTTAAGGCAAGCACACGTCCTTACACATTGTAGGTATTACCTGGCCTCTCTGAACAAGTGGGACAACTCAGGAGATACTGTAAAGGAGCTGTGCTTTTTAGCCCACTGATCAAGACTGCATCTTAACCACTGCACAACGAAGTTCAAAGAAAGTATAGTTATATTAGACAGGCACTGAAAACCAAGGCAATTTAGGCCTGGCAAATCATCAATTCCTGTTTCACATATATATAATATACAGGAACATATGTGAACGTACATAAATACATAACAGATGTGAGTTCACAAACTCACATACATTCACCATTTTACATATTAGCAAACATTACTGCCTTTATATTTTATTTATATAAGAAAAATTTACCTAAAGTTAGAAAAATACACATATTAGCTTTGGCAACCCACAACAATCAAATTCTGTACCTCACTTTTGCTGAAGACTTAATCTCAAGTCTTAATAGATAGGACACGTAGATTTTCAGTGCAAAAACTATGCCAAAATCCACAAAGAATATTAAACTTCCATAACAATCACAGAATACACAAAAACCTGTTGCTGCACACGCTGCAGAAGTAACACAAAATTCCTGTTTTATGACAGGTGAAATTTTATTGTCTGCATTCATACACTTATGTTGCCTGAAATACTGAATTAAGTTAACCTGTTTAAACAGATTTAAACCCAGACCACTATCTATCATATATTTAACAAATGATTATGTTGGAAACATAGGCATCCTTATTAAAGGTAAAATTAAGTCCACACTACCACAATGACAATTACCTCAAAATAATAATGTCATGCATGTAAATCTTGATCAGCAAATCTGATCTTGAAATATGGGAGCACTTTATATTTTCCTTGAATTTAAGGTAATCTCTACAGACCAAAAAAAAAGAGCCTATATCACTTTTAATGTCAGCGTTCAGTTTCTCTAGGGGGACTTTTTTGCTTCCTTCCACTAACATGCCTTTCCTCTTTTTGTTTCCCAAGAAGTTTTCGATTTTTCCCTGTTCTCTTGCTTGAGTTTGGGAGACTTAGGAAAAATGTCAGCACTACCCCAGCACTGTCACAACCACAACAGACAACTTTTTGGCTTCTGCTGTTTCAGCATTGTGTTTATCCATTCACTTCACAGGGGACACAACACTATGAAACACTTTCAAGACATTAATAATCATAGAATCTAGAAAAGTTGGGGTTGGAAGGGACCTTCAAGGCCATCTAGTCCAACCCCCCTGCAAGGAGCAGGGACATCTCCAACCAGATCAGGTTGCTCAGAGCCCCATCCAACCTGGCCTTGAATGTTTCCAGGGATGGGGCATCCCCCACCTCTCTGGGCAACCTGTTCCGGTATTCCACCACTCTCTCGTTGTAAAAAATTTCTATTTTTCACAGGCTCACACGGCGCAGGTGAAGCTCACAGCACCGCTGCTGTTGCCGGAGGTTTGTAACAAGCGCGGCCCCCCCCTCCCCCGGGGCCTCCCCGGACCCGGGCGAGGCCGCGCCGCTCGA
>WHYT01016825.1:146880-162725 GCA_009806455.1 Tetrax tetrax
GCAGAGCGGCGGCGGCGGCGGCGGCGGCGGCGGGGAAGGGGAGCGGTGGGCCGCAGGGGCGGAGGTGAAGCGCGGGTGGGAGCGGAGCCCCTGGGAGCGGCAGGACTTGCCGGTCGGGAGCCGCCCCGGTTGTCCCGGGGGTGGGTTGGGGCTTGTCTGTTTCCGCCCGGGCTGCTTTTCGCAAGGCCGCGCTCGCCTCCGGCGGCAGGAGGGGCGGTAGCGAGGCGGGGCAGAGCTGCCTAGGCCGCTCTCGGCTCTCAGGGGCGAGGCCTTTAGTTTTTACAGCTCCGTGCCAGGCCTGAGCGGGCCCTGCACTCCCGGCCTGGCCCTGTGCGCCTCTCTCCAAGCGGAGAGCGGCACTGCTGGTCCGGGGAGGCGAGTTGTTGCGAAGGATCTCCGAGTTGAACCAAGGCGTTGTTTCTTTTTCTTTCAGATTTCCCCTGTTTCCCCGTGTAACTCGAAGCAAGAGTCGTTCTTGTCACCTCTTCCTTTCAGCGTTTGTAAGAGAACTGAGAAGATGGTGAATGTTCTGAAAGGTGTTCTGATTGAATGGTTCGTAACAGTTATTGTCTCTCTTTGTGTCGAAGTCTAGTTATTTCTTTAGAGCTGGAAATATTCTATGCAATTTAAGAGTCTGGACCAAAAATTGTTGTGGGGAGGAGTGATGGTAAACAAGCAGACAAAAAAAAAAGTGACCTTTGAAGGAAGAAGGAGAGAGGCAGTTGTAGGTAATCTGAATTCCAAACTTATTTTTTCTTTTCAGGATATTGTTTTCCACTTACGCTTAACCATTAGATGTTCCCTCTTGTTCTTTATATTGCTTACAAATAATGCGAGGTTTGTTGTTGTTTGAGTAATGTGTTTCTGTACTGATTCTAGAGGCAGATAGGATAATCTTTCATGTCTTTTTTTTTTTCATCAACTTCAGTCCAAATTCTGATAAAGGCTGATGTGTGGCTCCATTTGGCGATCATACTCAAAAGGAATATGCTTGTCCCTTGTAAAAGTAAACTTTTGGTATAATGCATGTGCCATAAATGTGTTTTCATGCCATCTGTAGCCTCTAGACTAAGAACCAGATAACTAGTTACCTCCAAAGTAAAAACAGTGTTAGTCAAGATTTGTGGGATCATTGCATGGCATTATAGGACATACAAGATTTCTGCCATACGCTTAGATTGTAAGTGTATTAACAGATTTTAACTGCACAAAAATAGAAGAATCTGGAACCTCTTGTGATGTACCTGCATGGTGTGTATAGCTGTGAGCTTGCAGCAGCTAACTTCTGAGCTGACTGAACATTAACCAGCTGAAGTCTGGGTGTTTAAAGGCTATCTGTGAGCAGTTCAGAGCCTAAACTCTGCTATAACAGAAAGAGAATCTTCTCAAATGTTCATGCTAGTACATTGACAAACCTTCTGAAGCACAAGAAAAAATTCCCTGCCCTCAACTGATTATATAAGGATGCTCAGAGCAGAATTCTTGACTGACAGGGCAAGTTCTAAAATCTCAGGCAGTTAGCAAAATATTTTATTTTGCATCCTATGTGTTTATTTTACACATTCCTGAAGCTCTCTGTCTTTTTATTGAGTTCCGTGGCCACATTCCACTTAGTATTAGCGTGAAACTTAATCATCCTCTCTGGAAGGGAAGGGAATTTTCTATCTGATAACAAATCTACAGTGTTTGTTATGCCATCAGATGTTTTCAGCCATTCCTGGGAAACTGACTTTTGAGTTGGTTTTGCTACCTCTTGGTTGTTTGGTTTTGTTTGTTTTTCTCCTCACCTTTCCATAAGGATAGCCCATGACTGGCCATAAAATTCCATCCTACTTAGTATTAGCGTGAAACTTAATCATCCTCTCTGGAAGGGAAGGGAATTTTCTATCTGATAACAAATCTACAGTGTTTGTTATGCCATCAGATGTTTTCAGCCATTCCTGGGAAACTGACTTTTGAGTTGGTTTTGCTACCTCTTGGTTGTTTGGTTTTGTTTGTTTTTCTCCTCACCTTTCCATAAGGATAGCCCATGACTGGCCATAAAATTCCATCCTAGGAGCAGATGTGGATTTACTATAAACCTGTTCCCTTATTTACACTTCAGATACAAGTCTTTTAAAACCCAACTTTCTGAGGATGTTTAAGATACCAAATAGACAAGGAGTGGGGAAAAAAAAATAGTTCTGAATGTTTAAATCGTACTATTGTGAAAGAAACAACTTTTTTCAAAAGCTTCATAAGCGTTCTTTAATCTATGAGCAACACTTGAAATTGATATTAATCTCCCAAAGAACTTTGGGAGGGTCTCCAAAGGGTGGGGTTTTTGTTTGTTTTTTAACTGTATCTTATTACAATGAGGTGGGATCTGATGCGTGTTTGTCTCTACAGTGACCCAGCAATGAAGCAGTTTCTGCTCTACTTGGATGAGTCAAATGCATTGGGAAAGAAGTTCATCATACAAGACCTGGATGAAACTCATGTCTTTGTATTAGCAGAGTTGGTTAACTTCCTCCAGGAGAGAGTGGGAGAGTTAATGGACCAGAACTCTTTTCCTATTACTCAGAAGTAAAAAGACCGGAGAAATGACATTGCTGCGAATTTTGGAATAGTACATTTCAATAGCTTGGGCTGTGACTGTTTTAATAGATACACTGTGGTTAGTAAGTTCTACATGGAAGTGGCTACTCTAGAAAATGGATAATTTTCATAGACAAAATACTCTCAAAGTGAATTTTATTTCTCATTTTGAAAGATTATGGTATCTTTATTAAAATCCTTAAAATTATACACTTGAGGACTTGCCTAGAGAATTTTTCATGCATGCTTTCTGTTTTTCCTTTGGGATTTTTATCTTGCAAGACAGGATGACTCAAAAACTAAGAGCAGTGTTTCTGTATTGGAATGCTATATGAACTCTATGTTACATTCCTGTGGAATTGATTAAACCTGGTTCCAGTGTGACTGATAGAATGCAAAGACTATTTGTTGAAGTATGATCTGTGCTTGATAGAACATCTCCATAAATTGAAGGCATGGTCAGATACTGCTTTAATGTAATGGTTTTGATATGCCACAATGAAAGTTGGTGTGAGTTTTCTTTTTGATTTCAGGGAGTGGGATTGGTTTTTTTGGCTGGTGTGTGTTTGTTTGTTTGTTTGTTTTTTTTCCCCCCTCAGTCACTTTACAGATGCTCCATACTACTTGCCTGCTTTTACCAAGGCTACGCTTTCTATGTTGTTCTGCATTTGGGGAGTGGTGGTGAGAATCTACGAAATGTAATATGCTTTATAATGATGGGGGCTTTTTGTTCTATGTAGCACAGTGCAGAGAGCTAGATGGCTAGTGTGATGTGCTATGCAAATACTTCTACAAGTGCTGTGGCACATGAAGAAATCCTGTTTTACAGCCTTCTTGGATTTGTAGGGTGTATTCAAAAGCATATTTTCTGATTATTTTTCATTAATGTGGTATGACAGATTTTACTTTTTTTCCTCACTTAAGTAAACTCTACAGGGCCACCTCAAGTATGCAAGAACATACTAGAGAAAATGTATTTAATGCATTACTGTGAGCTGAAGTAAACAGCATTGTTTACCGTGAATTGAAGATAATGGTATTTCATGGCATCATTAAAATGGCTTGTTTTAACTTCTGTGGTGATGATGCCAGCTAAGAAAAGTGTCCAATTTCAGTCAGCCCCTAGGTTGAGCTTGAAAAAGTAGAGTTCTGAAAAAAAAAAAATTTTTTTTTTAAGTATATATAAAATCAACAAGTCTTTAATCATCTCAGCCACACAGGCTGAGTGTATTTTGCTCTTCCAAACTTGTAATAAATCTTCTTGCATTTCCCAATTCCACAGCAGATTTTGATCCTCTTCCCACACTGACTCGTTCATTATCCCACAAATGATCCCATTAAAACTGGTGGAGGTTGCTGTGAAATGAAGCATTACTCACTATGTCAGAATTCGGTGTTCATGTTTGTTTTGTAAATCAGGCTTTGGCAAGGCTTACATGTGCTATATAAAACTAAGGAGGCAATAAATTGGTGAAGTTCATAATGATGGAAGAAAAATTCTTCCTAAAGAAAGTCATTGTCTTTGGTCTTATGACTTAACAACTAATGAAAAATGTAAAAAAAAAAAAAAAAAAAATCTCTGATAGAAATACGATGTGGGATATCTTGCTTATCTTTGTTTCGTGTAAGAAGATTTTCAGGACTGAAGACTTAACAGTTTGAAGGCAGACCAGTAAGGGGAGCTCTTACCAATATTTTAAACTGCTTTATAAAAAATTGCTGCAGTGTAGGCAATGGTGTGCTTTGGAATATTAATATCTTTCTCTCTGAATGTACTTTCAGCTGGAGATGAACATTCTACTTCAAAAGAGCCTTCTAGAAAGATATGTGCAGCAAGAGAATTTAGAATGCAGTATCTTTAGCTCTGAAATGCATGTGATTGTAGGGTAGCTGTTCCTCAATGCACGTGGACCATACTGTGTGGAAGACACAAGAACTACCCAATTTTACTGTATTTCAGTCTGCACTGGGGATTTCTGTATCCCTAAGGTGTTGCTAATAGTACACAGAAATGAGACACAGAAAGTTTTTCCCTGATTACTCTCAGAAGTGAATAGCTTTATTGGTTTACAACAAGTAAAATTCAGTATGTTCCCTAAACAAACCAACCCCCCCACAATAACCTACCAGTTAAGGGGGTTTTTTTGTTTTTTGGGGGGGGGTGGGGCATGGGATGACTACCACCTTGGACATTAGTGGTTGTATTTTTCAAATAGACATAAAAAGTAATTTTCTCTCCTCTGATTGTGTACCAGTAATAAGCGGATTAGCTGCAGAATAGAAATGGACTATAAAATTGCTGTTCAGTGAACAAATTTATAAAGTGAAAATTTTAGAGTATTATCGTTAGCTTTTAGCTTTCTGTGCTTGAGCAATTCTAGATGTTAGTAACACCAGCAAGTAGAAGGTTCCTGGAAGAGATCTCATTTTCAGATTAATATTTTTCTTTTACTGAAAGAGAAGCAGACTCATAATACCCATTCAGGAGTGTGCTCGGACATACCGGAGAAAATCCACCCAACACCAAAACTCTGGCAGATAAAACTAGCCCCTCGGGAAGAAACAGCAAGCAAAATTTCTGGATGACTACAGGTTGAAGAAGTTGGCTGTCACAGCTATTACAGGGAAGATGGACCCAATAGACTTGTAACTAGCATTTCCTGTTAATTCTGAAATTGAACAAGGCCACAAGGAGCACAAGGACAATATTGAGAGAGATTACTCAATTTTAATTTTGTATCCAAAAATGTACTTGCAGTTAACTAGAACTTAGCTGGTTTACTGAAGGTCCTGTATTTATCATTAGAGCAAACACATCATAAGGACTGTGAGTTTCTTAATATTATGCCTATCATTCTACCTTGCTTCTATCCTGAATAGAAACACTTTTCCACGTGGAATGATAGTGTAGTTTTGCTTCCTTTTAATATCTGCATTCTCCTACCTTGGCAACTTTATTGGGTGTAAAATGTGTTTTGCACATGTATGGTATGTATATCGTTAGGTATACAGGTATTCAAGAAGCTAGAGATTAAGCAGTGATGAGTAATCCTAGAATAATGATAGCTTTCCATATCATCAACCAGCCTGAAATTAAGATATGAAAGAAAAAACTCTATTCAGCTGTAATATGAAGCATGCTCCCTGCATTTGGTTTTCCTTTTGGTCTAAACTGAGACTAATATCTCTTAATTTTGAGAAGTTTTAAAGTCAGTATAAAATGTAAGAAAAAATAGGTCTGGTTTCTTAAGGGATTTTTGAAATGGATCAAGTCAAGCACAGCCATGGTGAGGTCAGTGTGACAGAGGACAGTGACAGCTTTTTGCTGCTGACGAGGTTGCTATTTGGGCAAAGGCAGCTGCAAACAGCGGTTGAGAGGAGCAGGAGATAGGGATCAAGAGTGGGCAAAGCTAAGCATCTGAACAAATATGTCAGGAGGACCAGGGAACTGGAAGTCTTGGAACTAGTAAATGTTTCCCTTTTGGACTTGGAGGAGCTGGGGGGGGGAGGGTGTGTTTGGTTTTTTTTTTTTCTCTATAGCCATTTCTGCCTATTTAGTCCGCTGTGTGACAGCGGGAGCCAGAAGGAGCTGTAGGAAGGAGGGATTCTGAGGGTGTATGTGTTTCAGAAGGTGGTTCCTAAAGTTGTTTGCTACAAGTATTAAAAACTAAACCAAGCTGACACTGCCTTTTCAATATGCAGAGTTATTGTAGCTCATTTCTTCTTAAAAATGTACTACAAAACAAAAGGAACTATGGAGGTGCTGGGGAGAATTTCTGTTGTTTGAATTGCTAAGTACAAAAAGCACCCCGCTACACCTCTCAATTTGAAATGGTGAAGGAGGCTTTCCTGTAGTGGACTTTATCATTATTGTCATAGTTACACAAAGATCACAACCAAAACAAGTCATAGAGACTGAGAGAAGGCTGATACAAATGGTCTAAGTTTAAGAGTGGTGGTCAGACATTGGTAATGCTTCATCCTTGCCTAAGCTTAAGATTAATCACTTGTGCCAGTATTTTAGTTTCTAGTAGTTAGGAGGCTTGCTTTGGGACGTCTTGGGCAGAATCTTAAGTTGAACATGCTGTCACTCTTGGGTCAAGAAAACAGCAAAGGCTGGATTTTGCAGTCTCAAAAACTTGCACTCAAACATGACAGGCACGTTTCTCCTTTGTCCTAGCACCTAGTATGTAACGATGATGGTCATGCACATTTGTAATATCTGTGATGCCGTGAAGTAATGAATAATGAAGTATCATGTACAATTAAAATGTGATGTACAGATTTAATTTTCTTTTAAAAGTATGAAAATAAAAAACCATATGAGAGTAACTTGGGTGTGTGCCAGCAAGTGCTGAATGCAATTCATTCCGAGTATGATCTCTGGTGCCAAGTGATTGATCTTTTTTTAATGAAGCAGCCATTTAAATAGATGTAAATTGTGTAACAAGCATTGAGAACATAGACAAAATGCCAAGTCATTAGTTCCAATTTCTTGCAGATGTTGGTAAGAAAATCACAAAAAAAGTTATAAATATACAAAGCAAATATTAGCAAAGCAATTAAGGATTTGTACATGCAAATGTGAGCTTATTACCAAGTGCAGTGAACTTACTACATGGAGTGGTTCTGCTAGCTTTCAAGGCCTGATCATATGTGATACGAAGCATAACATTTAACAGTAATGTTTTTTGCTTCTGCCTTACTACTAGAGCTGTGAAAATTCTCTCTGAAAAGGGAAGATGTTAACATTATTTCAGTGAGATTATCTCACCACTTAAAGAATAGTTCACCTTTAAGTTAACTAGTATAATCTAGTGGAGAAGTGAAAAGTCTGGCATTGCTTTATGGTCTTCAGCAGGTAGCTTTCCTTTGCCCTAGTGTAGATTTCCCAATCTGTAAAATGAGGATAAGAGTACTTACTTTTCTGCTACTCCTACTAAGCAGGACTTCAGCCTTGCTTTCCGTTCTATCTCTACAAAATGCATGATGGAAGTCTGTCCTGCTGTCTGTTCCTATTAAAATATAAGTATTCTTTAGTAAAGGTAAATGTTGGGGAACTTCATAACATGCACAGGAAGATACACATTCAGTTGTAGGAAATCTCACTATGCTAGTATGTTAGCTTACATGTATGCATATAAAATATTGTTGTTAATCAAAGATTCTTAGGTCACCTTAGCATCACATCCTGGCCTAAACACAGTTCTGAGTGTTAGGAATATTCTGTGTGTGTCTAATATTTGTATATGTACACACATGTGCATATAGATGTGTATATGACATATGCATACAAAATCACTGCAGCTACAGTATGCTTACCTCACGGGAGAAAGATACACTTCCGAGCCCAATAATATTTCTTACGATTTAGGGAAGAAAGGGATGCTTTTGCAGTCCTTGCATTGAGTAGCATCACTAATACTTAAGTGGGTGGTGGGGTTGTCAAGGGGGAAGAAACATAGGAAACTGAGGTGCTAGTAAGGATAACCAGACCTTTCACATCTGGCATTTATTTTGTGTCCATCTAAAACAGATGAAAATGATCAGTGAGATCCCTAATCAGGCATTCATTAAAGTAAGTGGTGGCTTTTTTTCTTTTTCTTTTCTTTTTTTTTTTTTTTACTTAGAGCTGCTTTTTATCATTGTATTATATTTTGCTAAACCTGCAAAAAATGCAAAAACCAATCAGTATATTCATCATATTTTTGTGGTGTATTTTCCTACTGCTGAATCTAGATTGATATATTTGGGTTTGGTTTTTTTTTTTAGTGGAGTAGAGGACTTAAATATTTGATCATGTTCCTTTATAGAATTACTCACAGCAAATGCAGGTATCATGCTATAATTATGTTACTTCTTGGGAACTAACATTTGATTTTGTATGAATCTCTGTATTTGTTGTATTTTCTACTATGGAGTGTGACAGTACAGAGGATACTTACTTGGGATTCTGGTGATAAATTATTAGAATTCTGCTGCTTAAAACCTTGAATATTTTGATGGCTTATCTCTTTCATATTTTTCGAGAACTTTCTCTTTATTTTTGTATTTGAATTTTTTCTCAAGTGAATTTTGCAAAAATAGGATTACTTAAGCTTTGCTGTGCAGTCCTTGTACTTGAACTGCTCATGAGACCACACTTTGAAATGATAAGAGGTTTTGAAAAAAAAAAAAAAATATATATATATATATGGCATGGGTCTCTGTAGATTTTAGTTTAAAAAGATACACCTCAGCCACTAAAGTGCTTGTCTGAAAAGCCTAGGGACCTTGGAAGTATTTCCACAAGCTGCTATTTATTTTAATACTCTAACGTGGGCTTTGCTGAGAAAGTTATATTAATTGGTTTTTTGTTTTTTTTTTTAATATTGTAGACATATTCAAAGGTCTCACTTTGAACTAGGGTTTCATAATGCTAAACCTTATGAAATGCATGAGAAAGGGCCCTTATCTGATGTAGCAAATTAAATAGGCAAAAATTGACTGTGTTTGATAGAGCAATGTACAGATAGAATAGTTTGGGTTGGAAGGGGTTTAAAGGCCATCTAGTCCAACCCCCCTGCAAGGAGCAGGGACATCTCCATCAGGTTGCTCAGAGCCCCAGGGATGGGGCATCTACCACCTCTCTGGGCAACCTGTTCCAGTCTTCTACCACCCTCAGTGTAAAAAAAATTTTCCTAACGTCCAGTCTGAATCTGCCTCCCTCTATTTTAAGACCATTACCCCTTGTCCTATCACAACAGGCCCTGCTGAGGTTTCTCCCTGTCTTTCCTGTAGGCCCCCTTTAGGTATTGAAAGGCCAGTATAATGTCTCCCTGGAGCCTTCCCTTCTCCAGGCTGAACAGCCCCAACTCCCTCAGCCTGGCCTCATAGGAGAGGTGCTTCAGCCCTCTGATCATCTTCACGGCCCTCCAGTTAGCCAAAAGAAATATCAAATGTGAGGTATAAGCTATATTTAATTGCAAATCAACATCACTTTAAAGTTACTATCTAGTTACAGGCTTTCTTGCAGGAAAGGAATAGAAATGCCAAATCAAATTAAAATAGTATATTTAAATCATGTTTCCTTGCTTGATGATTGTATGATCATCTTTGTAGCCTCCTCTGGACTTGTTCCAGCAGGTCCATGTCTGAACCATGTCTGTCTCCTGGCCCTTCTCTGTACCTATTTCAAGTTTAATTTATCACTCTTCAATGTAATTGATGATACTGTATGCAGTATTCTAGGTGAAGTCTTCCCAGTACCAGTGCAATAGTGTTTATATTCTAGATCTCTCTTGGAAAAAACTTCTTTGATACTCCCTTAGGAGTATCAGCCCATTTTGTGATCTCATCAGATCGATGCCTTATGGATATTCTCTTGCTGACTGGCAGATACATATTTTTTTTTCTTCCTCCTCTCTTTTCAGTTGATGCCTTCAGTTTGAAATGAACATTTGTAAGTCCTTCAGTTTATGGTTTTGAACTCTGTGCTATCATATTTCATCCCATTTTTTTTATTAGTCTGCTTCTGTGGGTCATCTGTTCTTTTCTGAATAATAGATATTCTGGTTCTAGTCTGTACTATTCCTTTTCAAGTTTGTGTCATCAGCAAATTGTTTTAGCACACTCCTGGTTTTGTTCTAGGGTCAACTAACAAAAATAATTAAAAGGTCAGTATCATGGCTGATTGTTTGGGAACTCCATTTATAGTGTCTCTTCAATCTAATGGATTTCTTTGAAGTACCATCCACTGCCATCCTTATTAATTCCCATCCCTTGCTGTCTGTACTATCTTCGTCTCTTCAGTTTAATTAGTATCTCGTGTGGCATCATTTGAAATGCTAAGTAAAGTTTTAAAAAAATATGTGAATCTATTTCCCTTGTTTGTCAGTTATCTGACAAATTAAAAATACAGAAGTAGCATTTCTATTCCACTTAGTGTGTGTTGTCTCATCTTTGCATTTAGCAAAGTGTCTTTGTTACTCCCTACAAAATGTTTTTTCAAATCCTTATGTCATTCACACCAGATGGATATCTCTGAGCTTGCCCTTATTGTTCCTTTTCTTGAGTACAGGTACAATGTATTCTCTTATATATCCTAGGGTTTGCAGAATTAATTGAAAAAATTGTTGCTGCTTTTAATGTGTCGGTTCTTTCAGTATCCTGGGATGATATCTTGTTTTCCCTGTACAGGTTACATTAATCTTGAAGGAGAAAAAAATTATGTGGAGGGTTGGAGCTGCTTCCACAACAGAAATGAGACAGGAGGGAGCTGGAGTGAACAGCCAGTCGACTGGAGGGTTTGGCTTGGCAGCCAGCTTGGCTGTTCTCCTCAGCTGCTGAGGAAAGCTTTGCTCTTCTGGGGAGTCTGCCCAGGCAGGCTGACTTGCTTCTCTTTCTCTGATGCGTTCCTCTGTGATGGAGGAAAACTGCAAGGTTAGGTACATCGAAAAGGAAATGCCTTTTGGAATCAGTTGAGTGTATAAAGCAAACAAAAATTAGTTCAGCTTGTGTGAGAAAAAAAGTATGAGTAGATTTGCATATGGAAAAAAGTGAGCAAGAGCATTAAAAATGGGATAGTCATTCATGCTGGAAATCCAGACAGAAGCGAAGGAGGAAGACAGAATAATGGAGGCATCGACACGAACAGTTTTCCCATTGTGACACAAGACACCTAAGTACCTATTTTAGTTTAGGTCTTGTGAGATAGTGTTACACAAAGTGAACTGTTCATGTCCTTTTTTACAATGTGTAAAGACAATTTACAATTTTTTCAATTTATTTTGATTTAGGGTATTTTGGTATTTCTCAGCTTCCCTTTCTTTGCTGAAAGACTGAGAAACTGGACTGAAATAATGACATACCTTAATTTGAGTTTTAGGCTTCTTGATTGTTTGTGTAGCAGAAGTAGTTGAGTTGGGAGCCCTTAAAAAATCTTCAGATAATTATTTGTGTTATTAATTATATTTAATTTTAACAGCTTGTAATGGAAATGAACTGAACCAAAAGGCTAAATTACAATGCCTTTATACTGATGAATAGTACCACTGATGAACTCTGGGTTCAAAAGAAATCTGTATTTGCTCAAATACAGTAGAATTCCTTATGGCTAGGAGGGGCAGGGACACTTCAGGAAATCCATCCCGTACTGCCAACCAGAGACATTTCAGGTTGACCAACTGGATGGAGAATTTTGTCTTCTTGAAACCTGTAAATATTAATGGACTTGCTATGGTGTTTGGCCTATGTTTCTAAGAAATTCATACCAGAATCTTACCCTGAGCTCAGACATCCTTCCACATCTATTCTTCTAAACATTGGGAAGTCCAATTCAGGAGTTACAGAGAAGCAATACTGATGCAGTCTTCTGAAAAGTCACTGGCCAGCAACAAAAAAATGTGGTCTGATGGAGGCAGCTCTTGTAGATCATCAAAGCAATGAGAGGTATGAGCAGGATTTTCCCCTTTACGTCTCTGTTCTAGACTGAAATGGAATTAAATATTTTTTTTGGTGTGAGTTTAAATGATGTATTTTTCAAAAAGTCAGGGCAAACTTTCAATGTAAAGACCTCAGTCCTGCAAATACTTAGGCATATTCGTTTGTTGAACTCAGAGATATTGATAAGTTTTCATAACAATGAGGCCTGAGTATGGTTTTAACTGGATGCCAATGTTGAACTCGTTTTGCTTACCTGCTAATGATTACACCTGAAAGAGGAGAGAATTTTTTTTTTCCCTTTGGTAGAAATAGGCCACTTTTCCATTATGTAACTCGAGAACTGGTTTTTGTTTTTCCTTTTTCCTACATTAGTTATCTGGACTGACTAGATCTGCATCTTTGATTTAAACTGTCTTTGGGATGAGATTACTTATGAAGAGCTACATCCTCTAAAGAAACTAAAAAAAAAACAAACCAACAAACAAGCTCTGATTTAAACCAAGGAGTTCAAAGGATCTTAACAATAATGGTTGCATTTTATTTTTGAGGTGTGCTTCCCCTATCTTGAGGAGTATATGGAACACTTCTAGGAAGTTATTGTATTATTTAAAAAAGCACCCTTGACTTTACATATAAAGAATATTTAGAGAACTATTAGCTCACCAGTTCTGGGAATATAATGCCTGCAGAGATCGCAGTTTTGTTCTTTGCAGTGCTGATGTCGCTTGCATTTGGAAGGCAACCAAGTCCTGTGCTTTGTTTTCTGTCCCAGTGTACAGTGAGCTTCTGAGTGGGGAAGAAATAATGAAAAGTGAAATTACATGGGCAAAAAAAATTGCCTGCAGTGCATTTAATTTGAGAGAGTGTGAATATTTTACCTGTAGAGAAAAAAAAATTGAGTTGTTCTCATTGGGCAGACTAAGGAAAGTAATTTGAAGAAATTTTTTCCTTTTCTTTTTGAAATAAAAAAAAATTCCACATTCAAAAGTTCACATACATGCTCATAGACAAGTGGGATTTATCATCTGCCTTCATAAACAGTCATAGGTAGCTATTTTAGAGGTGTGCGCCTTTAAAAAAAAGTAGGAGGTATTATAACAAAATCTTCTTGAAAAAGAGGCCAGCCTTTGGTTCTTTAGAGGGGGAAGGGTTGTGAATATGGGAATAATGGTTTATAGAAATGAACAGATGTTGGAGTCAGTGCGTACTCTTGCAGCTGGGTAAGATTAAGAGCACTGGCCTGGCCACGATTGAAATGAATAGAGCTGAATTCCTTCCGAAAAGTCACATATCTTACTACCTTTGACCTTAAATTCACAATATTCCAATAGTAAAAATGAATTTACAACTTTTCTGTACAGTGTATTGACTGATCTTTTATTGTCCTGTCAAGTTGGATAGGTAACTAAGGATTTCTTTAGATCAGTAACACCAAGAAGTGAGGAGGAACACAACTTCAAAAAAAAGTGACTTTTTTAGGCTTCATAATAAAATGAACAATGTTGCATGATATGATGATTTTGATAATGTGACTCAGTTATTGTCTCTATTCATTTGTACTGCTGAAGTTGCATTAAATGTTGCAGTTGGACTATTGAAAGGTTTATGCTCTTAGCTCTGTAATGTAATGAACTGGTTCTTTAGGTAAAGCTTATTACACTGGAGGAAGGCATGGAGTAGACTAGTGAAGGAAAAGATGTCTCTCTCCTTTGAGTTTTCTGGGGTTTACATATCTTTTTATTTAAAAAAATACTTTGGAGCATGAATTAAGTGAGTTTCAAAATGCTCGGTTATCCCAGAGGTGTACCTTTATTCACAGAAAAAGTACAGAATAGTAGTTGCACAGAACCAATGCAGTGCAATAGTGGTATTTTCCTAAGCGTGATCTCCCTCTGCATTTATAAAGCAGCAGCGTCCTGTAGGGAAGTTAAAAGAGCATGTGCTATTGCCATAAATAATAGAGGTTTTGACTTATGTTTTCACTTTGGAAGCTGAGGCCCTGTCTCAACTGCAAGGATACTCCCAGGTTCCAGTCACTCGGATCATGGACTTGGTTTGAGATTGCTGTTCCTCACCTTCTGATAAGGACTCGGGTCTTGCTGATTCACACACACAGAGGAAAAAGATGGGGAATTGCTCCCCTGTTGCAAGGTTTAAATGTAGCCTGAAGTATCTGGTTCTAGTTCCAGGACTTGTTTGTGTGAATTTGGTTTTGGAAAATAAATGTGTTACATTGATAGAATGAGCTGCAGCGATGATAAGAGTTCATCTTCCTGTGTATTTTTCTTCGGTGCTCAACATTGTACAGAGTGCAGGATGTGTAGGACTCCTGCAAAGGCATCGCTCAAAGTCATGGTCATAGTTTGTAGAGGCTGGTGAACAACTGCCAGACATCGTTTTCTCTTGTGATTACAAACCCAGCTACAGAAAACTTGTAATACAGCTGAGCGAAGGGGCTAGTAGGCCATGCTGATACACTGTGCTGGTGTGGAGATGACAGGATTACAAACCGGGTTAAAGCTGCAGTTGTGTTTTGGAAATCTCTCTGATCTTTTTTGCTCTACTACCTAAACTTCATTCTTATGATTGTCTGTAAATTAGGAATTGAGCTAAGGCACAGATGGTTAAATTAAACACAAGAATTCAGTGATACAGTGGTTTTAACTGCTTTGGCTCCTCAGAATTTTCTAATGAAGTGGTAGTGGCTGTTGTTGTGGTAATTCAGGGACTCTGGTCTTCACTGCTCCCAGTTGATAATAACTGCTGTAACGCATCCAGAAATGGAGTCAGAATGCCCTGATAACTTTTTATTGCACTTTAGCTATGGGGCACCTTTACAGATGCCCAAGAGTTTAGCCTGTGTAGTGCAACTGAAAATCTTCAGTAAGAAAAAGCAACTTGTTTCCAAATGAGAATTATATTAACAGAGGAAATCTATACCTAGCTCTAACACATTATCTCAGGCTTCAGATTTTTACAGACCTGGATGGTTTATGGCACAAAGTTTGTCCTCTTCTTGCTGTAGGTTGTGAGAGAAAATCCTCATGGAGCCTTGGGGAACAGTGTGAAAAATATCAACCTTTTTAGTTTCTGAAATGGTCTGTAAGTTTTGATTACTGAAGCAAGCAGGGCATTGGGCCTTCTCAGTTTTTGCTCCCCATGCTGTTCATTAGATGGCTTTTTTTTTGGAGCGGACAGTTACAGTTTGTTCCTGGTTTCCTTAAAGTACTAAGTGCTTCACACTTTTTGTGTTTAGGCATTTCATTGCTCCTTTCTGAAAAAAAAAAAAAGAATATGCGTTGAATGTGGTACCTGAATACAGCTTCAGAGTTTGCTTGCAATACAAATTCTTTTTTTTTTTCCTGAGGCTCCCGTAGGTCTGGTAGCGTTGATATCTCTGGATTGTTTCCCGAATTCACAAGTTTGAGGATCAAGGCATTCCCTCCCGTAAGACCCCCCCACGCTCCCCTTCAGCCATTATTGTAAGCATTATTTTGTGGGAGCAAAAGTTATGCTTAGCGCTAAGTGGGCCGCTGGTCAAGGTGGGTTAATTTTCACTCACTGTCGCTTTTGTCAAGTGTTAGAAGTCAAAATGCAGGAACGTAGCGGTGCCGGCGCCCCTGATTTTTGCCGGGAGGAGCGTCGATGCCCCCAGCGACCGGCACCAACTTCTCCGTCAGCCCTGACGGGAGGAGGGGAAGGTCCGCCCTGCCTGCTTTGTTATCAGGCAACCCCCCCAGCCCTGGCCTGCTGTAATACAGCCTGGGATTTCTTTTTCAGAAGAGGGTACGGAAGGGTAAGGGGCTGGGGGGGACGGGTATGTGGGGGCGCCAGCCTCGCCCCCC
>WHYT01016825.1:162745-173790 GCA_009806455.1 Tetrax tetrax
TTCCCCCCACCCTAGCGTTGGGGCAGCATGCGGTTCGGGAATTTGCCCTGCGATACGGTAAATTTCGCCTCGGGAGTGCAACTCCTTCTGTGCTGTGTCTTCACACCGCGCCTCAGTAAATGCCTGCGTGCCAACGTGTTCGAGCACCTTGGCTTCCTAAAGGTTTCCTAAAAAGTGCAGGAATCATCTACCCAGTCAATGCTTAAATTTGACTTAAATAGCAAAATGTACAGTTAAAACAGCGGTGTGGGGTCACATCAAAGGTCTGTCTAGTTTAGATTCCGGTTTCTGCAAGTGGTACTTAGCAGATGTTTAGGAAACACCATAACAACGGAGTCAGCGTGCTGTGCAGCTTTGGGAAACCAGCCAGGCCTCCAGCAATTTGAGGTTAAGGGACTTCCGAAGTCAAAAGTGATGGTTTAGTGTTTATGAGCCCATTTTCTTCCACAATTTAGTTATGCTTGTTTTCAAAAAAGAACAAGACAAAAGCCTCTTAAGAAAAAAGATTTCTCTTTGCATTCTTTAAAAAAAAAAAACCCAAACAAAATTGCACTTATTATTGTCATAGGCAATTTCATTTTGCGAGGATGAAATTTGCCTGTCCAAGGATTACTGATTCATGAGCAACATACTGTGTTTCGAATAGGTAAGGGGTATTTGCAACGGTTATTTTCTCCACATATGGGAGCTCTAAATAATAAAATTGGTTCTTAATAGCTGTTTTTACAAATCATTTGTGAAATTTAAGTTCTAAAACCTAAAATATCGGTTTAATAAAATGCAATATAGTAAGAACTTGCTCAAAATAGCAAGTGTTTTACAGTAATACAGTATTAGTAACTTCAAAGATGATTACGTGAATATGAACTACTAACACGTGACTATTTCTACTTAATAAGTTAGCTTGTATAAAAAGAGGAGGTTTATTAATGGAACAGATTTCTCATTACATCAAGATTTCTGGTAAAATTATTTCAATAATACTATCATAGACTTATCCATAGGGATGAATCCCTAGGGATGCTAGTTATCAACGTGATCCTGCAATCCTCACAAAATAGCTTCATGCCAGGAACTAACTTGACTGCTCTTGTATTGCACGAGTGGGCCTCATTTTTCAACAGGCAAAGTGAATGTCAAGCAAAGCAGAGCTATTTCAAAAAGCCGCATATCCCTCCACGCCCCCAGTGGAATTTTATAAGAAGGTCATTAGCAGTTTCTTGGGGGCTGAAAGGAGGCAGTGGGTTGAGGGGGATGTGCATGCATATATAGATAGATATTTATAAGATTAAAAATAGCTCAGAAAATTGACAACTGTAACTGTTGTGAATTACTTTCATGGAAAGATTTTTTTTTTTTTTTTTGTACAACACATCACTGCTGCTAACAACAGACTGTTGCATTTGTTCTCACCTAGCCAACAGATGTTTGTTACAAAGCTCTTAACATATTTCACTGTTCTGTACAAACCCTACTGACTTTGAACTATATTGAGCTCCTGATTGACAGTTTAAAGTATTCAATGTATTTTCTTCAGTAAGTTGATGAATAGATTTAAGTGGTTCTGTTGTAACCTTACAAAAATTGTTGCAGTGCAACTTTCCTTGGCTCACTGAATAATTTTTATCACAAAAAAAATGATTGGTTCAGCTGAACTTTCAAATACAATTAGGGTTTTTTTTACAACTAGCCTCTAGAAAAAGTTGCACTTGTTCTATGTAATTATTAAGCATACTTATAATGCACAGCTTTTAACAGTACTCTTCATTAGTAGGTCTCAAAGCACCTTGCTAAAGAATTCAGTGTAATTATTCTCCTCTTATCTCAGGGTAATTATTCTCATCTTATCTAGTGCTCATAAAGAGATCATTGTCCGCCTGTGAACACCATAAGAAAGTCTGTAAGAAGGTTTAACAATAAAATCAGATTTTTTTATTAATTTTTTTTTTCTCAAAACTCCATGAACTCACTTTTCTGTTTTGTGTAATTTTCTGTTGTAGTGTTTTTTATTTCGTTTAACGATGCCTGAGGTAATTTCATGCTGTACCTTCCATACCAAGGTTGGACCCTAAGCCTGTGCTTTAAGTAGAACAAACTTCTCTTCGTAGTGTCAGAAGACCCTGCTGAAGACTTTGCCAGATTCGTTGATGAGTTAGAGAGTGTTTCAAGACAGTTTCTGTTAAGGTGATCGAAGTTGTAACGGTGCATGTCACCAGGGAGCTTGGCTTCTATGAGAGTTAGTGCAGATGTCTGTTGGTATCTAGCGGGGGGACGGGACGGGACCAAAAAAAAACAAAACCAAAAGAGTCTGTGTGTGTGAATGAGTTACATGGATGGCATCCTCATATCTGCTTGGTTTTCCTTCATTTCCACATTGCCAAGCTGGTAGAAATGGTACAGAATCTCGCATTTAATTTTTTTTTGGTCAGGAACCACCAGTTCCAGTCACCTTCAGTGTGCCGGTTTTGCAATGCATCTTGTAGTAGAGCAAATTTCTGATGGTAGAGGTATGAAGTGCACACCCTTAAATTGTTGTTTTCCAAGTAACTCTGTCAGTTGGGATGTGCGGATGGTTATGACTAATTATGTTATTGGTGTATTTTAATAATTTAGTTTAGAACTTGAGGTGTTCTGCTGGGTTAGTGTCTTTCAAAATAGAAAAGAAAGCCATTTATTCATATTTTAATTCAAGACAATACATTAAAGAATTGTCATTTTGGGATAAAATACAAGTTAGGAAATACATGAAAGAATCGATAATGGAAGGATTATAATTTGGGAACTATATGGTATACTATATACTAAATAGGATGGGAACTGTGTTCCGGGGTAGTGTAATGCTATCCAGAAACATGAGTTCACACAGCTTAGATCTCAGATGTAAACCCCTTGTTAAAGGGGACAAAGCCTTACCTACTGTAATGGAATGTTTGCCAGCAGCCTTAAAGGTGTAGTTGGTGATTTTGGTTGACTCTATAAAAACAATGCCTGCTTGTTGGCAGGCTAGTATCTAGGTTCCCGTTAGATCTGTGTGGATTCAGATTATTTGGAAAAAAGGTCCAAGAGGAAATTGTCTGAGAGGTCCAGTTCCAAGAAGTTGTTTTTCTGCCTATTTTTGTGTTCATTGTTTCTGTGACTCTTGTTTTGATCCATGCTTTTGTATTTGATCCATTATTTCTATGTTGTGTTATTTTTAACTAATGCCTTTCTCTACATTGTTTTACAGTACTTAAAACTTTAATAGCTTTTAAATGGTCTATGATAATAGTTTTCACTTTGTGCGTACACCCATGAAAGACCTTGGTATTTTTCAGCTGCGCATCATATCCTTGATCGCTATAATATGTCAGGGCTGCTCTGGAGAACCTCCCACTGGAAAGCTGGGCTGTTTGTGTAGCATGAAGGTCCTTGATTAATTTGTGATTGTTGCCTTCTGCACGGTTTCAGAGCTAGCAGACCCAGCAGGTAGTTGTAGACTTTCCTAGTACCTGGGTTTGAATAGTCTCCAACATCCTTGTCTGGCAGAGAGTACTTTGTTCGAAGCATGTACTTGAAGATTAGCTCTCCTATTAGAATATAAATGTCTAGCACTTCTCAGTACTGTCAGCACAATCCATCCTATCAGTTCTTCCTCTGCTTTGCTCATTAAATATTTGCTGAAGGAAATTTCTGAATAGCATCTTCATGTATCTCTTGTTTCACTAGTTTGAATAATAATTGTGAAGTAAAATTTGTAAGAAGACCTTAATGGCTATTCACGTAGCCATTTAAAGAAAATTACTGCAAATACTTTACCATTGGTACCTGGTTCCATTTAAGCAGACTAAAAACATAGAAAAGAGCTATAGATGTTGGGCACAATATGAAATAAAATAATCTTTCTGCATGTATATTAAGAATACTATAGAAGAGCAATGTTTTTGAATATAAGTAGGAAATAAAGTTATTGTGAAAAGCAAAGGTTGGCTGCCTGCTGTGGTTGTGATGGATCACAGTCCACAGGAGGCTCTTTAGTTGGAGAAAGACTGTAGCTAACAAAATTCTTAAATTATGGGAGGGAGAGAGCGCTTGCGTTCTTGTTCTGTTTTGGTGCAGTATCTAGTGCAGTGGAAACCCTGTTTGGGCGTTCAGGCATTACTAGTGATGTTACTGCTGCCTGTGCTTGATAAAAAGCAGATCTCCCTATTCTAATGGGACAGTGGGATGACTTCTAGGAAATCCTTTCAGTTGTAAATAACTAAAAAGTAAAACACGACCCTAACGATCTACCTGTCTAGAATCTCAGTAAAATACACAAAAGAGCAATTGACTACCACAGATCCTCTCTTGCAGATAATATAAACTGTGTATAACAGTTAACCTTGTATAAATATACAAAAAATGTTACTCATAAAGCTATTTTAAGTGTTAAGTAAAACTTGGAAAGGGGGAGTGAATTCAATGAAGGGAGAAGGAGGAAGAGTTATGTATTTGTGGTGTCTTCCCCAGCTCTCATGAGTGATGTAAGTATATTAAGAACTGTTACTATATAAATATCTTGGCTGCCGTACAAGTGCCCTACATAGTTTTGGAAATGAGGGAATTGAACAGTGTAGGTGTTGAACCAGCTTTAGATATTTTACCTTCTTTTTTCCCAGGCACAAAAATATGGACCTAGAACAGTATATCAGCTCAGACCAAAGGTGTTTCTACATCAATATCTTGTTCTTAACAGTGGATGGTAGCAGATGCCTGGGGAGGAGTATTGTACAGTGTGCAAATAGCTGAGTATCTGAAGGAAGTATTATTGGCTTCTAGCAGGCAGTTTAGGGGTCTCTGGGCAGATGATTTGGTATTTAGTAATTTGGTTTTTAATAGTTTTTGTGAATTTATGCAATCTCTTTTTGAGCCGTATGAGATCCTGTGAGACAAGAACAGCAGAAGCCTGAGTGTCCATTTTTTGGTTAGGCTGTTACCAGCTTAAGAGTTACAGTCCTCCACTCTTCATTTAGCATGTAAAACCTTGTTAATTTTAACCTGTAAAATTTGATATCAAACTTGTATGGATAAAGTTATGATGTGTACATATGGAATGTCAGGCATTATGTGCAGAGTCTTTCTTTTATTTACTGAGAAATAATAAAAAAGCCTCTTTAACAAAATCTCACTTTCAGTAATGCCCAGTTTGTTTATGTTTTGCATTTCTCTTTAGATGAAACCTGAGAACTGCTTATCACCTATTTTGCTCTTAGCGATGTATCTTTTTGTAAAGACTGTGGTGTTCATATCTGTGTATGAATTGTAGCTGTAGAAACACTGCAAGCATAAAAAGCTTGCTTCTGAAAAATAATTGCCAAGTTTGTGATTGTTTATGAGAATGAAGAAAGGTTTGATTCAGATTTTGGTGTGAAGTTTCTGTAGTTGAGTAGTTGAGGACAGGTATCATACTCATATTTATCATATGGTCATCCAAAAAAAAAAAAGTAGGATGTTCCTGAATAAATTGGAAAAAGCACAGTGTGCAAATGAAATGGCTTTTTTTTCTATGACTAGTATTTGAAGGTTCAGTTAATCTGTAAAAAACCAGTGATCTGAATCATATGGGTTTCATCTGCCTTTTCAGACTTGAATTGCTCTGGAGACTGCTGAGGAGTTTTCCAACTTGATATGGACTTATGCCTGGCTTGGACTCCTCCTTCTCCTTTCAAAAATGTTTGATGCCTAAGGCAAAGGATCCTTTATGGCAGTGTGTATATATATATATTTTTTTTTTTTTAAAGAAAAACAACTTGTAAGAACAGAAAGTGGAGCTGTGACTCCCATTGTCCGGTAGGTCTTTACAAATTTAACTGGATAAAGCAATGAAAGTGGTTGGATTCTAGGAGAGAGATTTAAATAAATGCATTTGAATCTTAAAATGACGTGGAAAGCTATTCAGTGAAAGTCTACTATCTTACATGATTGATCAAGGGATAAAATTAAACCAACTTATGTTACAGGTATGCCATTTGGAACCATTTGCAGTTTTTCCAAAGCAGAGGTGAAGATATTAAAAAAAAAAAGGGGGGGGGGAGATTAGAGGGATGGGGGAAGGGACATGGTTCTTCTAAAGATACCTATGGCAAGCCCTATTATGAATTGTAGTAGACCACTGTGAGCAAGAATTAGTCTATTTCTCTCAACAACAAAAACTTCGGTGTAGCAACAGGGTTCTATTAAAAGCAAATACAAATCATAGGATTAAGTGATTAAGTCTGCTTCCTCAGAGTTATAGACCTTCCAGAGATGGATTCCTTCCAGATTTTGCCAGCCTCCTGAGGAGACATTCTCTCTTCCTTAATACCAGTAGAATAACCGTGTGGAACGTGTGTTAAATCCAGTATGTGTTATTTTGCAGTGTTGCAAAGAGAATTTTTGAATTTGAAAGTCTATTCACTGGGCCTGTAATAAGATTGAGGGAAGTATACTGTATTAAAAAAAGTATAATTTCAGCTCAGTGTTAGGGTTAGGAGTATGACTGTACAGTATTAGTCCCTCCCTGGTATTTCCAGAGGGTTAGGTACTTCTTTTTATTAATAAAGGAATTGGAAATTGCTCTTTCTTCCAAGGATTTAAATGAGAGACCACTGATTAGAGAATTATGTTGTCGCTTGGGAGATGAGGAAGAAAATTATATGGAAAAGTCTCATAATACAGTTTCATTTTCAGTACTGTGTTGGTGGGTTTTGCAGTTGTTCTTGTTAATAAGAGAGCAGATGACCTGAATAGTGGTTGTTCTGGGCTAAAAGTGACCAGTAATGCTGCAAGATTTCATAAAAGGTGGTGTCCTATTTTCACAAGATGCAAAAGTAAAGTCTTTTGTCACTGTCATAGGGGAGGTTGTATTCCCAAGGTTGGATAGTTACTTAAATTCAGTCTTCCCCTTCCCTCTTTGGAGTTTGATTTAAATGCTTCTGATGTGAGGAAGCTTGTAGTTGTTTGGAGAGAAAATATTTGTGATGTAATTGTCTAGTGCTGTGGTGACAGGACGAGCTCTTACCGGTTTTAAAATAGCACTGCTCATTGAAACTCCAGAAATAATAGGAAAACTTTGTTCCCTGATTTGGGTTTGAATTTGTGTCCTTGTCATCCAAAGATGAGTGTGAAAACTGAGAAATGAGCGGCATTTGCTTTATGTTGGGCAGAGAATGAAAACTCTCCTAAAACAATCAAATGGTCTTTGCATGGGAAACAATAATATGATTTTTTATAGTGTCACCAGAACTAGATGTGCTACCAGTTGTCCATTTTTGGTTAAGGAAGATGTAATAGGCTGGATGTGTTGTGAGGGTTTGGATCGTATTGATTCATCTCCAGCTGCGTTGTCACAGTTTTGACAAATATGGCTGATGACTGACTGTCCATACTGATGTGCAACTGTCTATTTGTTTTCACTTATGTCTACTTCTGCTTTATTTTGTTGGTGTGTGGACTAAGATCTCATTGCTTTCTGATGGCTGACACTTGCTCAAGGTCTTGGACTAATTTTTCTCTGTTGGAGTATCTTAAGAGGTTTGGGTTGTTGCCTTCTTCACTGGCAGGACTAGTGTAGAAGTATTGAATGAAAGATCTTTGAATGCTGAGAATGCTCAGTTCTGTTTCTGTTTTGATTGCCCCAAGTGACATTTTTGAATGCACTTCTCTGTGTGTGGGCTGATAACACTGTTGATAAGAATAGTCCTGAGGTGATGCAGGTTGAAAGGAGAAAGCTCTGGAGAACATAGTAAAGAGTATGTGACTTGTTTGAGTTTGCGTCCTTGATTAGACTGGGTTTGGGGGAGGTGGTGTAGTGTATTTTTTTGTAGATTTTTTGTTTGTTTGTTTATTTGTTGCTTTGGTTTTTCTACAATGGTTAGAACCATTTCTTCTGACCCCTCTGGTTAAGAGTTGTGACCCCGTTTCCTGGATGCTGATATTGTTATTGTCTTTGCTTTCATTGAAATTTACAATTTTGCAATTTTGTGGTGTGCAAAGCGAGACTGTGTTTTGTTATTGCTTCCTTATTTATTCTAGACCTTTATAGCAAATGTAGTCAAGAAAGAAACCTTTGGTTTTTTGTTTTGTTTTAAAGCACCTCATTATGTCAACTGATCTAAAAATCTATCTGGAAAATTGCCCCAATTTAAAAATAAGTAACAATTGCATGCAGACATACTTGGCTGCACAGCAAGATCTATTTTTAGAAAAGGTTTCTGTCCTGTTTTCGCTTAATTTTAATGATCTGGAGTTTTACCTTTATTTGAGAAACCTAATGAATTTTGGCATGTTTTCCAGTCCTTCCGAATAGATAAATGTGTGCATCCTCTGGATCAGATTTCAGAATAATTTCTGTAGGGGAAGCCCTGTTTGTCTGTCAGACAACCTCAGGTATTTAAATAATTCCTAGTGTGTTCAAAGTTCTGCCTCTGCTTGTTTGGTGTTTACTTAGCAGGATCTTGTGATTGGGAAGGTGAAGTAGGCTGTAGGAGATTGCTTCCATATAAATACAGCATATTAAGAAGCGACTGCAGTCCCATGTAGATGAGTGTTCTGATGAAATGTTGGTTTTGGTTTTTAAATGAGCCTGTGTCAGTCTAAGTTAGCAGTGACATTTGGAATTTATTTTTGTTCTGTGTTAGTTGATGATGACAGCCAGTGGACTGGGAATCAGAACTCCTGTACTGCCCTCTCAATTCTATCATGGACTTCTGTATTGCCTTGAGGTGCTTAATTGTTGTCTTCTCAGCTGTATAATGGGAATAATGCTGTTTTCCTGCTTCTCCTAGGATCACTGCGGCTAGTAGAGCACTTATTGGACACTGAATAAAACGTTCAAAGTTCAGGATTGTGTTACAAGAAATCATCGTGCAGTTGGAAATGAGTCAAATGTTCACTAAACTGAAGATGAATAGGCTAGGTAAAGGTTAAACTAAAAAAGCTGCAGAAAGAGAGGGGACTGAAATAGGACAGGCTAAGCTATAAATACTGTTATATGACTCTTTATTTCCCTGTTCTCTTGTTGATTCTTGAGACTGTGAACGCTTGGCCTGTTGCTTAACATCTGTAAACCGTGAGACACAGCAATGGTGCTCAAATGATGATACTTTAATAAGACTGGCATACCTGGATAAAAGACCGGTGTAGGGCCCATATTCGGACATATCCACTAAAGCACTGTTATAGTTGAAAGACTCCTCTACCTATTTGGAGCAGATAATGAATCATAGGAAGGGTCTGTAGTGTTGCTAAATTGGGAGTTTTAGGAGTTACCATTGACAAGTCTGTATCGCTCGTTCATTGGCAGGGGTAAGTTTGTGATGGAAAGATAGATTCAACAGCTTAGTGCATTTCTTTCTTTTCTATGTAATAAAAAATGCATCTATAGACTATTCAGCTTTGTCTGTAGAGATGCTTTTTTGGCTGCAGATTTTTGAGTAATGTTGTGGGAGTTTTCATTTTCACAATCCTTTAGCATTGTCTGTGTTTACTGAAGCAGTACAAATAAAGCAGGGATGCCCTTTTGTTGAAAAGTCTCATCCTACCTGTTTGGGATTGTTTCTGGGCAACAGACTCCTAATTCCTATAATAATTTTCTTTAATACTTATTCAGCTATTATGCCCCAGATTTATGTTTGAACAGTGTAGTATACGATATGCAAAATACAATTTATCCATGTCATAGATTCGTTAAGACAAGGTTATGTAGCCTAAACTTCTGCAGAACGCTGTATTTGCTTTATACGTGAAGTTGGGTGCTTACGTTAAACTAAAGCAGTGTTCTTTTCAGAGAAGGTAATTATGAGATTTTCTATTATTGTTAGACTTAAATTTATGATGCAGGTATAAAGATGGTTCTCTCCTGTAGTCAACTGGTAATAGGTATGTTCTTTTCTTGCATCTAGGTAATAGGTAGAGACCTTATGAAGAGGAGAATAGTACTTCGAGGCAAAGAGGCAAAGATAAAATTCCTTAGGTTGTAGAGAGGAGTCAGAAAAGGCGAGAAGTTCTTTGCTTCTCATTTTGAGCCTTATCAGTCTTCTGGTGCAGATATTTATTCAGAAACTTAACTGAACAAACAAAACATGCAGTTAAAATGCAATGAACTAAGTTGCTTTCTTTAATGATTATTTTCTTCACTAGGTTTCTCAAGTTGTGGTGGGAGGCTTCCTGGGTGTCTCACCGTGAGCTGCTTACCACCTCTCTTTGGAATGTGTCTTGTTTACCGATCTTTTTTCCTTTCTATTTTTTGAGACTTATTCTCTGTCTTCAGAGGTTTACTTGCCTTCTTTGAGTAGCTGATTAAATTCAGGGATCTCTCAGGGACTGAAATTCATCCAAAGATTATAACACTGTCATGTTTCATGCCTTGTCCCTCTGCATTTTTGTGGGCTTTTTTTTTCAGGACAGACTTCTGTGGCTATGCGATTGATACTGTGCATAGTTCCTAACGTGAGAGTGCAAAGGTTTTTTGCTCTCTAGACTGTGATGTTTGTTAGGTGGCCTGTACCGTAGTACTCAGACCTTCTCTTTCAAGCTTTTCTTGCAGGATATTTCAAAACCATCTGTTTTAAAGTATAAATAAGTGATAAAAGGGAGGTAGAAGTTGTGGGAGATGCCGGTTTCCACACCAAATAAAACTCTTAGAAGTGCACAGCTTGTTTGGCAGCATTAGGATATCTAGTGCACTTTGCAGCATGTTTGCTGTGAACTGACAGCTGAAGACCTTTTGTTCAGTGTTTTGGAAAATTTCGGACCCAGAACTCTGGTCAAAACATTATTCAGACACAAAATGGTATATAGCCACTTCTCCAAAAATCACAATCTCTCTTCTTATATTAAGGTTTTCAGACATAATATAGAGATGTCCCGTACTCTCTACTGTTTGAAGGATCTAAGGCTTAAGAAACGTGGTGCTTCGAATTCAGAGTTATTTGCCCTAGTACTCCTTCACATGCAGTAGCTTCTGCAGATTTTTTTCTGGTATTTACAAACAAAGTGGGCAAAAGCTCAGATTTGTCCTAGAGCAGGTTTGTTTAGTTTGTTTGAGT
>WHYT01016825.1:190562-241103 GCA_009806455.1 Tetrax tetrax
GCAGAGGATTTAGAAGTATATGGGGACATAAACATATCTCAGCTGGACTGTCAAATGAATTATTTTTGGTTACAGCTATTCAAAGGAATTCTGTCCTTTAGAAATACTCAATAAGTGTTGCTTTTCATACTGCATTAGCTATGGAAGTCTCTGCACAGTTCTTGGTTTTGTTTCATTTTAGAGCGGAAGGAGGGTACAAATAAGTTTTCCTCTTTTAAAAAGAAAGCTGTTCTTTATTCTCTCCACCTTTCTGAGCTGTCTGTATGTGACAGTTCTGTGCAATTCTGGCAGAGCAGATTCTTTCCAGAAGTCTATTGCTTGCATAGGAAATACATTTAAAAAAACAAACAAACCACGTTTTCAGTATTATTTCTTGGTTTGTGGTGTTACTGGTAAGAATATGAAAAATAATACAGAAAATCTTTTTTGTTTGTTTGGTTTTTTTTTTGTTTAAAAAATATTGTCTGTTTTAATTGTAGCTGGCATTTGAACCTTAAATGTGATTTTTATTATGATTCCTGGACAGAAAAAACAAGTCAGTGTGCGAGTCTTGACAGCATGGGTACCTTGTATCAATCGTTGCCTTCACACACGGCTGGAACACTTGTTACTGGTGAACACTTGAGAAATCTTGAGGTAGAGCGATGCCATAATGATGCCTTTTGGCTATAGAAGCCTCAGTGGTACAAGGCAGACATACACTGATGTAAACTGCAGTGGTACTGCAGATCTTCTCTCCTGCTTTTCTGTCACTGCACTCAGAAGGCAGGACAAGGTTTATCGGCAGAAACATAATCTTTTTGTTAAAGCAAGCCGGTATAACTGGAAAAGACAGACAAGCTTTTGGGCATACAAGGTTCTGAAGAAGGACTTGTATTTATGAATGCTTGCCTAGCTTTTACAACCCTGCTAGCTCATACAATGCTAAATCTGTCTACAAACCATGCCCTTCCTCTGTCCTTAAACTATTATGGCTACAGAAATATAGTGCTGCAGAGAGAGGCAGACTTCATGCTTCTGTGGGAAATGACTTGGAGGAGAATAGGTCCTGTGCCTGCCTGGGCTGGCTCTGTTAAATTTGTATTCTGACTGGTATTGTCAGGCTTTTCTGACTACTTACTTTCTGAAAGGACAAACACACCGGGATTTCATGCCTGTTCCTTGTTACACCTTACTGAACTGTCTACTCTGCCCTTGGTGCTTGAGTGCTTTAATTTCTTAAAACAAGTATTAGAAGAGCCAAAATACATTTTAAACCTCTTGTTAGTCTTTTTCTTACCAATCTTTTAAACTTTTCATGAAGCTTAAGTAGGTTCTGTGGCATGCAAGAAGTGTTTTTCATAGGCTTCTCTTAAGAGAATTAGCAAAGGAAATAAATGGAGTTAGAAGGGATTTGATCCCCTTTCCTTAAGGGACAAATAGCAGTCCTGCTGCTTCCCATTTCTGTGCCCTGTATCAGTTTGCAAATCCCCCAAGGTACGGCCCAAACTGTACCGGTACACCTTCTGTATAGTTTGTTCACTCAAAGTGTGACCACTTTCAAAGTGTCTTTTATCTTTTCTTTGTGATACTGTTATTTCCAGCCACACTCAGCTTCTCCTTCCACAAGTATTTGGCCCTTTCCACCTGTCTGTCCATCTTTCTCAATTGCCTCGGAATCCAAGCCTCTCTGTGAGCTCTCCAAGTTCAGCGGCAGCTTGGCTGCTCAGTGCACTCTCCACTTTCTCAGGTACAGGGTTATATTTGTTCTTACACAATCCTGTGGCTTTGAAGCAAACCATCCAATATTGCTACAACTGTAGTTGAGTAATGAGAGTCGGTAAGGCTGCATTGATGTGCTCCTTGCAACTTGCTTTTGTAGGTCACACGTACCCAATGTATTTCCTGCAAAGTATAGGTCATCTGCTCAGGACGATTTTAAATGACAATTTTCCTGTTTTGTTTTAATAAGCATCTAGAAAATCATCCCTCAAGGCTGGGTAAAAAAAGGAATATATGACATGAGTAGTATTGGCTTTTAAACAAAACTAATCATATTTGTATGTGGGTCATCAATGTGGTTTTACATTTTACCATGCTATAACATGTGGCTACAGTTTATTGTTAGATAATTCTACTCAAAAAAGTTTGAAGTGGAATCAAGTTCACCTTTATCAGAAACGAAGCCTAACCTTTTATTGATGTTAAATTGTTGAAAGATAACAACGTGCACATTTCGAGATAATGATAGGCCCAAGGGGTGTTTCTTGCCTTTTGAATTAGGGTGAAGATACACTATTGCTCTGGGTGGAAGCAGTTGTTCAGCATGGTAATTTGGGTGTGCAAGGAAAATAAATGCAAGTTTAATGATGAGGGCCTATGGATGTAGGGAATAGGCACTCTTACTACTGGCTGATACCTAAGCTTGGAATACGAGCACCCTCTGAATAAGGAAGGCCACAACTCAATATGTGATCCTGGAGGTCTTGTATACGCATATATACGTACTGAGCATCTGAATAGGGGAGAAATCAGATTTTATGATAGCATTTCTGAGCCACGGTAATCATTAAGGACACTGCCTTGGTTTAAAGAGTTCCCAGAGAAATTAATAGAATTGCAGATAGTCTGAACAGATAAGATACCCATTACAAACCATAAACATTTCACAATATAATTGAACATAGAGCACCAAGTAATTGCTTGTCAAGTGTAGCTAGAATGTAGTAGGACAGACAAAGGAAATTTTATAGGCACTTGTCCCTGGGCAACTAAAGTCTCTACTCTAATAGCAATCTTATATGAGCATGTGTGAACTTCTGAGGGAGTTCTCAGTATTCTTTTAGCATTAGCAGCTTCCTTAAAGAGAATTAATCCACTTGTGTAATAAAAGTATTACATGAAGTTGAATTGGGGAAATTTTTGTGAATTTTCAAATAGAAGTGCTTGTTTAAAGTTTTCAAAATAAAATTGTGATGTTGCATTTCTGGAATTATTTGACAAATTAGTATATCGAAAAATAGTATCCTTATTTATTCCTCAGTATTTTGCATTTAAAGGAAATTAAATATATGTAGATGACTTTACTAATGAAGAAAATACAGCGTTGTTTAGCCTAGTCAGAATGTAATGAAACTGCAAAGTACATTGGATTTATTCTGCTATTCAAAAGGGACAATCTGGCAGGCAGGAGTTCCTACCCCTTGCCCTGATTAACAGCAGAGTTCTCAGGTTGGTGGAAGATGTGTGTTGGTGGGGCCTGATTTGGCATTTTTGATTGTTCTTTGCAGACAACAGACAACACTGTCTTCCATGAGATTCGCATAGACAAGCTCTTGATGTACAGGCTGGATATGGAGACGGTGATGTGATTTGAGAAGTGGCTGAATGGCTGTGCACAGAGGATGGTGATTAGTGGCACAAAGTCTAGTTATAGGCCAGTGAGTGGTGTACCCCAGTACAGGGTCCAGTCCCGTTTAACATCTTCATTAATGATCTGGTTGGTGGGGCAGAGTTTAATCTCAGCAAGTTTGAAGATGACACCAAAATGTGAGGATTGGCTGATACGCCAGAGGGTCGTACTGCTGACCAGAGGCACCTTGACAGACTGGAGAAATGAGCTGACCATTCCAAAAGGAACCTTACGAAATTCAACAGAAAGTGCAAAGTCCTGCACCTGGGAATGAAGAATCCCATGCACCAGAATATACTGGCGGCTGCCCAGCTGGAAAGTATCTTTGCAGAAAAGGACCCGAGGGTCCTGGTGAATGCCAAGTTGAATGTGAGCGAGCAATGTGCCCTTGCAGCAGAGAAGGCAAATGGTGTCCTCAGCTGCATTAGGAGAAGTGTTATCAGAAGGTTGAGAGAGGTGATCCTTCCCCTGTGAGGATCTGGTGAGGCCACACCTGGAGGACTGTGTCGAGTTCTGGGGGGCTTCCCAGTACAAGAGAGACATACTGGAGAGAGTTCAAGGAAGGACCACAAGGAAGATGAAGGGACTGGAGCACCTTACATATGAGGAAAGGCTGAGAAAGCTGGGACTTCAGCCTGAAGAGAAGGCTCAGGAGGATCATATCAATGTATATAAATACCTGAAGGGAGAGCGCAGAGAAGATGGAGCCAGGCTCTTTTCAGTGGTGCCCGGTGACAGAGGCAATGAATGATGTTCCCTGTGAACATCAGGAAGCACTTTTTCACTGTGAGGTCAACTGGCTCAGGTTGCCCAGAGAGGTTGTGAAGTCTCCATTCTTGGAAATAATTGAACAGCAGTCTGAATGTGGTCCTGGACAACCAGCTCTGTGTTCCTGCTTGAGCAGGGAGCTTGGACCTTCCAGAGGTTACTCCCAACCCCAACCATTCTGTGATTCTGTGAAATCTGTTTGTAAATCTATGTGAAATCCTTTGCACCTAAACTGATGGAGCAAGATCAAGAAAAACAACTCTTGAAGGTAGGGAGGAGGTCCTAAATATGCCAAAGTGTGCAGAGAAGCTGTTCAGGTTTGGCTAAAATGAGGAACAAACTGATGTGCTAGAGGAGGCAGAGAGTATTTTTCTGAGGATAAATCCAGATGATATTCTGAGTAGTCAAACAGTTGGAGAGCATAGTCAAAATCCTCATGAGGAATTATAGGCGGAGATAATTAAAATGCAGAAAACAGTCAGAGCTGTTGGATATGAGGGTAGCAAGAGAAGCAGAATTTGAGAAGGAAAATTGTCACTAAGCTGAAGAGGAGAGAAAACTGTTTAGAGGGCCCAAGCCATGCCCCTTGGAAAGAAGTTCTAAAAGTGGCAGAGCATAAGTCTGTTGTAACCTATAGAAATCTGCAGCCCTGCTTAAAACAAAGTAATAAAAAAATGCTAAATGTGGACATTGAAAGATCTGACTTCTGGAGGAAATTGTATTACAAGATAGCAGTGCTCAAATTACTGAGTTGGCTCATCTGTGTGTAAAATGAGAAAATCACAAGTAACTGTTTTGTCAAGGAGAGAGAAGAAAGAACTGTGAAGAATCCTGCAGCAGCAGATCATCACTGCCTAGGATAGGTGTATACAGGTACCTGCGTACGTGGAGGAGAGTCAGGTGTAGCTGGAGTGGAGCCAGTCTCAGAAGCGTTGTCCAAGTTGAGAATGACACTGGCTTTCGTGAAGCTGAGTGAATGTGCAGGGGATCTGGCATTCACTGACAGTCAGCAGAAGGCAGCAGTCAGTTCCACAGATGTAGTTTCCAGAGAGGATAATGGCTGACAGCAGAAGACAGAACTGAAGGCCAATTATTGGCAGTATGTTGACCTCCTGAAGTGAATGTCTTGAGTAGCATCTGGGAGAGGGGACCAAGCATAGAGACCTGCAAGAGATGCTGGAGAAATTGAGAAAAAGGGAGCATTTCAGCCTGTAGAAGAAGAAATCCATCATCTGAGTAAGATGGAAAAAAGACAGAGGGTTCTTCTACCCATGGAAGAGACAGCTCTCAAGCCTTTAACTTGAAAAGAGCTAAAGAAAGTTGTTTCATAGAAAATCTGATTCCACCAGAAGGAATGACTCAAGGTCCTTCTTCAGGTAGAGACACAACAGAGAGTTAAGTCAATGGAAAAGAAGAAAGGTAGGAAGGAGACTCAAATAGCCTTGACAATTCAATTACAAAATAGTAAAAATAGAGATACTTTTAATTTCTAGCTACCCTAATGAGGACCTTTCTTGAGGAATTACTTTATTTTTAAAGGCTGCACTTGTGAAGATATCCCAAAAGGCTGTTTTGAGGATACAATGAGACAGGTTTCTGATGCTCTGTTATTGGTAAAAGGAGTGTTCATTGCATTCTAGAGAGCTTAGTTTACAAGGGATACTAGCACGCCTTTATGTTAGGATTAATGTAAGGAAAAGGGATCCCATTCCTTATTCTTTCCCTTCCTTTAATTCTAATTGGTCCTGTGAAGTATTTCTCGAGCCTGATAATACACAAGTATCTTGCTCCTAGGTTCAGAAGTATTCTGGGAGCATATAATGAAGCTGTGTTTTCTGCTGCTGCATAGAAGCGATAATGTTAAATGCCTGGTTAATTACTAAACTATGTTGCTGTGGAAGGAGTTATGTTTGTTGTAGGGAATAGATGCTCAAAATATGGTTCCTTGAAATAAGGTGTCTGACAAGTATGCAGTTGCTAAGAGAGGCTGCAGTTTGAGAGTACCTGTCACTTCTTGTTCTGGTAATATCTTGAGTTATGCACTTACTTCACGACCTAAATGGGACCAATACTGAATATAATGTATGCAATGGAATAACATTTGATGTTACAGTTACGGGCACAGATTGCTTTACTGTACAAAGTGAGCCGTTAGCCTAAGTAATGTTTATCGGCACGTAAGATAAATGCTCTCTCACCTAAGTCATCAGCCCATTAGAGTAGGAACTGCTGTTTTTTCATGGAATGCCATCAATCGTCTAAGTTTCCTTTAAATTTCATTGCATTTCCAGCATTCTTACAATTTCCAGAATAATACCCTCAATGGTTTCTTCAGATTTAGTAGTCCTTTTACTAGTTAGGGAACCTAGACTCTGCACTCCACTTGGGAGAGAAATCTGTGTGCCATAAGCTCTCTTGAATATTAGAATAATTATGCAAGTTACGAAAATGTAAACCAACACTTGTTTATTGAGAAATATGTATTGAAATATATGTATGTTGTTCTTGTTTGAAAGAAATCAGAAGTCTTTTGAAGCAGTGTTTCAAATTACGAAATGTTGATAAGATAAAATTTGTCCTGCTTTAAGTACATTCTCCAGAAGAAACAAATCCAGCAGGAAGGTTAACAAATTAGGTTAGAAGCCTGTCCTTTGAATGTATACTACTTAGGCAACCAATTATACAGTCTTATGGCTGCCATAAAGTCATTCTGCTGATTAAACAGGTTCAAATTACGTTTTGACACAAGTTATTACGTATTATTAAAGGCTATACCTGGACCTGGAATTTTGTTGGGTTAATTGTGATCATGGTTTGAGTCCCTGTGGTCACTGGGTACGTGTTAAAATTGTCCTCCCTCAGCCAACTGCCTGCTCAGTTCCCTTGGAGTGAAGTGAGATGTGATTGTGATTACACTGGCCTGGGGAAGAGGAGGCTCTGGGGAGAACTTGTAGCGGTCTTCCAGTACCTCAAGGAGGCCTAAAGGAAAGATGGGGAGAGACTCTCCAGTAGGGCCTGTTGTGATAGGACGAGGGGTAACGGTTTCAAAATAGAGGGAGGTAGATCTAGATTAGATATTAGGAAAAAAATTTTCACAATGTGGGTTGTAGAACACTGGAACAGGTTGCCCAGAGAGTTGGTGGATGCCCCATCCCTGGAAACATTCAACGCCAGGTTGGACGGGGCTCTGAGCAACCTGATCTGGTTGGAGATGTCCCTGCTTCTTGCAGGGGGGTTGGACTGGATGACCTTTGAAGGTCCCTTCCAACCCTAACCATTCTATGATTCTATGACTGTGTTTAACGGCTCTCAGTGGGGTTGGTAATTACAGGTGTAAGGTTGCTTCTCCATCCTGAAGGTCCGGAGCTGCTGCTAACAACTGAAATGAGCCACGTTTTGCCTGAGATGGCAGAGAGATGCTTTCTCTAAAACTAGATGAGCCTAAAGTACCATTTGAGGCAAATACATGTAATTATGTTTCTGTACATATATAATATTTTCATGCATGCCTCATTTCAATTTTAATTGCTCTTTCTGCAGCTTTGATGCATAATTGTGGCAATAATCAAAACTTGTTTGTAAGACTTGAAGGACTTCAGCTTGTTTGTATGACTAGAAAACAACACATAAAGAAGTTGTCTTTTACATACATATATAAAAAAATTAAAGGATTTGTAATATATGTTGTCAGATAAAATAAATTAATGTAAGTAATGCTGTTGAAAAAATAACAACTGTAGAAAAGTTCTGTTCCACAGAAAAATAAGCTAATGAGAAGCTAAATCATTTGATCTGGGGACCTCATACAGTCTCCTAATGTTTTGTGCTTTGCTTTCAGATAGCCTCATAAAATATAAACCAAATGTTTTATACTGAGCTAAAAATTCATATGGAGCTTGGGAAACGTGCAAGTAGATGAGACATGCCATAACATATGATACTATTTTAAATGAGAACACAGCATTTTTTTTTTTTATAGTAACCTTTGAATATTCTTACTTTCCAACTAAATCTGAATCTGTTGCGAATAGGCATGAATCACATACTAACCGAAGGATTAGGCTTTCTCTCCTTGTAATTTGCCTATTCAACTGTTTTGTTTTGAAAGAAATGATGTCTGCTTTTACTATGGCTGTTCATGTGCTTACAGTGTTTCTTTCCTACAAGTTCCCTACTTCAGTGTTGTGATTATTCAAATAATCCCTATTTTAGTGCTGTGATCATCACATCATCAATGATGATAATAGCTGAAACTAAACTAGAAACACCTTTATGATACATGTATCCAAGATAAAATTTTTTGCTGTGCACTAAGCATTTTGTTATTTCACCTGAGATAGTTTATCAACGTAGTTTCTGAGCGTGAGACTTTTGTACTGAAATACCCAGAGGTTTAGTTACAAGTGTATTTCCTGTCTGAAAACAATAAGACACAGACATAAAAGATTTTAAACTCGATGTTTTTGGGCAACTGTTACTTTTAATTTTCTTGTGGACTTTACATTTCTAATCTTCAGGACAGAAATTTGAAAGCTTTTTAATACTGAAGGTATTCTTGTTTCTTAGGTTGTTTTCTTTTTTTTCTAATACAACTATCAAGAAGTAGCTTGCTATTAAAATTTTAGTTTTAAATTACTGGTGCAAATAAATAGCAGTACCTGAATTGTTAGCTTTATTTCTATTCTCTCTCTGGAAATTGTAAACTTAGAATTATAGAATGGTTAGGGTTGGAAGGGACCTTCAAAGGCCATCTAGTCCAACCCCCCTGCAAGGAGCAGAGACATCTCCAACCAGATCAGGTTGCTCAGAGCCTCATCCAACCTGGCCTTGAACGTTTCCAGGGATGGGGCATCCACCACCTCTCTGGGCAACCTGTGCCAGTGTTCTACAACCCTCATTGTAAAAATTTTTTTCCTAATATCTAATCTATTGTACTGTTGAAAAATAGATAATTTTACATGAGGAGCATCCATTACTATGTTTACTGGCATTATTTTATTCAAGCAGGGTTTTTACTAATTTGATGTAGGGATCTAATATGTAATTATTTACATGTTAAGTGGTAGCAGGGAAAGAGCTGAGAATTTAGGTAGAAGTGGGAATGAGCAGGCGAAGGAGCTGGGAGTTTTGGAGCTGTTCCGAAGTGAGATGCAGGAGGATCTGGACAGGACAGGAGGCAGTGAGAGGACAGGCCTGTCTGTGGCTTTTCTAACGAGACTTTCTACCAGGCCCTGGGGTTGGACTTGTGGTTCTGAGGTCCTGAATTCTCCTTGATTCATAACCAGCTATCAACAGTGGTCAAAATATCTTCATCTTCTACAGTGAGTGATCCAAACCCGAGATGACAACTTTAATAGCTGTTAGTTAAATGTAGATAGTAGATATCAGTCCTGCTCATTATTTTGTGGATTGATGGTGGATGTCAGCAGCAACATGTAGGTTTTTCCTATTTCTTTTGTAAAGTTTGAGCAATTTGTCAGACAGCCATTGTGTATTAGAGAGAAAGATTAAGCTATCAGAAGTTATGAGATGTCAGCATTACCTGCAGTTGATTTACCATGTCAGTTCCTTTCTTTGAATGTGTCGGTGCATACATATTATGATTCAGTTTTCAATTACCTGAACACACAAATTTTTTTTTGACTCCCTGGAATTTTCTTCCCTTCAGTGCCTGCATGATGCCTGTGGATGAGGGAAGGTTGCCTAACAAACTCTGTGTTACTTGTTTTGGAAATCAATAAGTGTGCAGTGAAGGGCATGAAGAAGGGTGCAGTCCTGTGGTTGAGGCAGCTGAATGTTGCTGTGGATGATTGAGGTTTTTATTGAGCTCTTCACCATAACCAGGATGTATTTCTCATTTTCTGTGTAGTGGCAGTAATCGTTTTGCTGTCTCTGGAAATGTGAAGATGAATTAATTAATTTTCATTAAATGCTCAGATACTATAGTTCTACACAGCCAGTATTTTCCAGTCTTAAAGCATTTGCTTTTGTGACTCTAATCTTGATTTTCTTCTGGGGATTTGATTTCACAAGCCAATTTAAAAATAAATTTTCATGACTCATTTTCAGAGTTCATGAATAGTATTTGGCCCCACAGTATGTGGGCACCAATGCAGTGTTTTTGTGCTATACATCTAGCTAATCTTGAGGGATTCCTGGATGGACAGCATAGCTAGCTTCAAAACTTGAGACTTTAGCAGTCAGATTAAGGGGATTTTTAGTTGTGTTTTACATCCAGCTCATTGTGATTCAGTCAGTTTGTCAGCTTAGAAATCACCTGTTTGGTGCTTCAGAACAATTGCAATGATGCAGGTGGTACCTAGAGGATGTATAGCACAATTCCAGCCCAAACCATTCTATAATTCTATGATTCCTGTTAATGGGAGGTTTAGTAATTGAGTTCAGTGTTGTTGATGATAACATTAGAGATGTTAGATTTAACTTACCCTGTTGAGCTTGACTTTTAAAGTGTTCTAAAAAAATTCTGTGATGTACATGTATGCTGCAGTGGTTATTTAGACTGAGAATCACAGGCATTTAATTTAATCTGAAACATGGTAGTGTGACTCCCTTGGGTAGGCGTGAAAGCTAGAAGGTCAGTTAGTACTTGGAGTGAAGTTTCTTATTGTCAATTAACTCCGGAGTCACTTTAGAAGTGCAGAGAATTTATCAGCAAACTTACTGTATACTCACCAGTACTGCAAAATCAAGCTGAGCTTTTAATCCTCACCAGTAAACAAGAGGTTTTAGGTTAATGTAAGTTAGCTCTTCTATATTGTCTGTCTAGGTATAATGGAATGAAATGTTGTATTTTTGAGCAAAGAGACTCTCTTGGTTGTGAAAGCAACGAAAACACGTAATCTTTTCTCTTTAGAGTGCTAACTCTGTGATGTTAACCTTTATCTTGAGTATCAGCAGAGGTGAGTTTTGAATAAACATGGGGACCAAATTTATTGACTAAACAGTTGCTACCGTTAAATATATTACCCTTAAGGCTGCATTTTAAAGCCCTTATGTTGCCAGAATGAGGCAGAGGCCCATAAAATGCCTTACAGAAGGTGTGTGAACTGTAGCAGAGGCTTTAAAAAGGGGGTAGAATGTCTCTTTAAATGCCCTTTATGCTTCCAGGTGGTTGCAGAGGATGCTTTTTGGGGTTCACTGTCCAGTGTGATGATGGTTAATTTTCAAAATTATTTTTACAAGTGTTCTTTAGCAGTGACAATTCCATTGTACTATGCTGTGGCACTCGTGGGTAACTTCTGTCAGTATAGATCTAGCTACTGTTCTTGTGAAATCAAACTTTTCCTTCATAATTTTCCTCAATAGCAAAAGATGGGTTATTATTTTTTAAATATTTGTGTGGACAGCACTGGTTTTAGTGGAGCGTGTTAGATTATGTAGAATATTAACCTAGTCTGGGGATAATGACAATTTTTATCTGAGATTTTTTACAAATTGGAAGTAGTTGAACTTTTTCACTTAAAATAGAATTTTGAAAAGCCATTTTGCTCACTTCTTGTAATCTTTGTAATTCTACTTAAAGAAAGTAGTCTCCTACTTCTTTCATTCACTACTTGGGATAAGTAGGGAGGAGAAACCTTGAAAATCCTTAAAATAAGATTGAAGATACAGGTTTTCCATTTCTGTGAGCCAACAGTAGTCTGAGTTGAAAATAAGAGGCTTGTTTTTGAGGATTTTTGATCAGCTAAAAATTTTTAGAAGAACTCTAATGACGATAATCACATAATTGTTTGACGGAAGGCTGCTCACCAATTTGTATTCATTTTTGGGTGGTTATTAGCAAGCTAATAACTCTAGATGCTGTTTTGAAATTTCCTGTCACTTCTTGTCATTGTCAATGGAAGCAGTGAGTGTCACTCCAAGGGATCAGCCTGGTATTTTATACGACATTTTTCACAGATAGTGATGAGGGGGGCTGTTTATCCAGGCCAGTGGTGCCCAGTCTTTCTGCCCAGATGAACCCATACCTTATTCGAGTGTTATGAGAAAGTTGTGTGCTTTGGTTCCTCCTCTGCCGGGTGAGTGGACTTTGTGTGGAGCACTACAGTCACATGCTTTCCAGGAGCAGTAATAACTACTTAACTTGTACCAGTGAGTTATTTTTGGCCCTCCGGTGGAAGTTACCTGAGCAGCAGCTGTCTAATGTGCTCGTTACCATGCTTCGCTGAGGGTGGTACAAATGTGGAGCCCAGGTACTTCGTAATGGCGGCGTGAGCTGTGAGATTGGGCTGCCCTTCTCTGTGTTGTGACCACTGCCACTGATAAGTTGTTCTGCCTTCCACAGCTGCAAGAGCCAATGCATGTTCACAGCGGTAGCACTCCGTGTTGCAAGGAGCTGGAGTTGGTCTGTCGCTGGAGATAGGCTGAGTTGTAGCAGAAGCTCTTGGATAGCGTCCCCAATTTGGCAGGGGTTTCATCAGTGAAGGATCCCAGCAGTAAGAGACGGAGGCAGGATCTCTCAGTCACAAGATGCCAAACCATCTAACATCAAAAAGCTGTTAAAACTTACGAGTATATGACAAACTCTAGCACAAATAGCATGCTGGGTCTTTTAGAATATTAATCTATTTTATGGTCTCCTTTTACAAATAAAGCTATATAGGAAAGTGCTCCAGGGTCCTTTCAGATGAAAGGCATGAGATAATGGCGCCTGTGGATGTTTACCTCTTGTCTGGGCCTGTTAATTCATTTATCACTGAAATGCTTTATTGCAACAACTCTATTCTTGCCCATGTGTGATGTGAAACCATTTAAATGTCAACCTTATTTATTTAAGCTCATTTATTAAGTCGCCTGTTTTGAGGCATCTATGGCCTGAATTAAAACAGATACACAAAATACTGAAAACAAATCTCTACAAAAAAGCTGCCAAATAAAATGCATAGGCAGGCAAGAGTGAAAATAAATAAATAAAAAGTCAAGCACAAAGACAAGCCCAAAATCTTGCAAACCACCCACAAAGGGATTAGTTCCTAGCTACTCAAAGGAATGGGAAAAACATGGGTAGCAGATAAAAGCAAAGGGAGGAGACCCAAAATAGATAAAAATAGCTCAGTTGAAATAAACAAGTCTTGCAGTAAAGCCAGCCAGAAAAGGAGTGCATACTGAAATGTTACACAGAAATGTGCGTTGTTATACAGGAGTGCAAGTCACAGTGCAGTGTGGCACCCGGAGCCTGGATCTGAGCCGGAGCAGGCAGAGTGCCTCGCTGACACGCAGTCTGCAGGCTTCCGTTTGATTTTGCCTGACCATTTCAACCTGCCTGTGAATGACCAAGTGCAATGAAGGAGAAAGCAGTGCTGATACAAGTCAGAAAGCTGGTCTTCCGAATCACAGGTTTGCTTTCTTTGGTTGGAATGGAATTACGGTATCAAGGTTATCCACCCATTAAGCGTGGAAGACTGCTGAAGCATTTTGCAGGATGATGTTTAGAAGTTATAAAAAAGATGTATCCTTCTGAGGTTTTGGATTTTACTGTCCTTGCTGATTTCCTCTCGTCTTTCCCAGGAAAAGCCCTTTGTAGCCACCAAAATGGTATAGGTAAATAAGACCAAGTACAAGGACTTCTAAAACATCCCCTTTTTCATAGATTATTTCTCCACAAGTGGACACTACTTGTTATAAGACCATTTAAATGAAATCTGTGTTGCTGCGGTGTTTGTAATCTGAACTGTAATCCTTCACCTTTGCCAAATTATTATCCCCAAACAGGTAAATTATTGAGGGCAGGAGAAAAGTCTAATATATGATTTGGCATTTTTGGTGGAGAGCACCCATGCTCCCAGCTCTAAATTTCAAAAAAACACACACTAAACATTATGCTGCTTTTTTATTTTACCTTCTGGCAACCTGTGTTTGGTTTCTCCTTTGCATAGCTGCCACTTCATGAGATTCTTACTGATGGTTATTTTCTCCTCTTGACCCATTTAGATATTTGTTTAAATAGTATAAATAAATTAATGTAATAATAATTTAAAAAAATTTTAGTTCCACTGCTGGTTTTTCTCAAGCAGCATTTCTGTACTTTTCTTTCCCTCCCTTCACACTTGCATTCGCATCCTTCTGCATTAAAAATATTTTAATAATAATGTTATGTATTTTGGCCTTTCTTCCTTCATTCCTTTTGAATCCCTTTAAGTGAAATCAGACTGGACATGCAAAAAGGCAGCAGTTGTAGGAGCTTCTGTGTCTTGCTCTCTATCATCTAAGTGGAACAGATTTCAGTCATTACTGTCCTGTCTTAAAGGTGTAATTGAAGACAATCTGCAGGTAACTTAAGAAAATGCTACGGATTCTTACCTATAGTCTTCTATAAATTGGTGTGTCATAACCTGGCTGGTTTGTGACAAATTTCCAAGGGAAGTTACAAACAGTGTGTCAGGAGCTTTACATAGTGGGGCACTGCAAATTTCAGTTCCCCTTTACTAATGTGTGTTTGGTGTTTGTAAGTTAAAAATAGAATGACTGTTTTCATTTCAAACATACATTAATTGAAAGAGTGAAGAGAATGTAAAGTAGCTATTTCCGTCACAACAGGCAAGATCTAACTCTTTTGAATCTCTCTTGGGCACCGGGGTTGTCTTCATAAACCAAACTCATCATACTGATGTGAAGCCCCATCCTCTTCATTGTGGCTGTGAATGGACCCACAGATGGGTATTATGCCCAGATATGCAGGAGTGCAGGTAAAAGGAGTATGATGAAAGCAATACTCTGTTTTACACCCTTGTATGGAATCTACTATTTAGCATTTCTTTATTTCTGTTCTTCACTGGTAGTATGCTGTGAGACTCCTGAAAACTATTGCTGTGGTATTAGATTTATGGCTGTGATAGAACACCTCAGTCTTCATAGCTTTCTGAGAAGCTGCTGTTTGAAAATGGAATATTTTCTTCCCCCCCCCCCGTCATTACCACATTTATAAATTCTACATACAGGACAGTATGAAGTTTTACATGTTAAAGGCTTTGTCCACTGTGGTTAAGAGCATCCACAGGGTATCAGATCAGACGTCCCGATGGCTCGGTGTCCTGTCTCTGGCAGTGACCAGTAGCTGACACAGAAAGCAGTTGAAGCACCAGTAAGCTCAGGATTGTGCTTTGCTGGTACAGACCTTCACGCTCTGTGAGCCTGGTGGGGCAGGTACATGGACTTTGTGTCCATACAACTTCCTTCTGTGAATTTGCTTAACTTATTTTTGCATCTGTGTAAAATTTTGACCTGTCTTGTATAGCAAATTGTACAATTTATCTGAGTTGTGTGGAAATAGTGCATTCTTTTGTTTTTTGAATATTCATCCTTCTGATTTCTTTCCATGACTGTTATTTTCTTCACTGGAAGAAGCAGTAACAGTTGCTACTTGTTTACTCCATGCCTCTCCTGGTTTAATAGACCTATATGATACCTCTTTAAAGTGATTTATTTTCCTGGTTTGAATAGTGCTAGTCTGTCACTCATACAGAATCTAATCTATCCATACATTTGAAAAAAATTTTTTTTCCTGTTCTCAATATGATTTCAATTTGCCTTATATGCGTTTTGAGACTAGAGGAGCAAGACCCCCGCATACTAGAAATTAAAGCCCGTACAGTGGCGTATCTCCCCTGCCCCTTTCCCGTCGCGAATGGTGGCTGTGGTAATCATGACAATTGCCACTTGTTATAGTTAGGGCTGATGTGTTTCTTTGAAAGAAGGCCTAGTGGGGCACATTTTAACCAGTGATGGATAGAGGACCTGACATGGACTCCCAGTACAATTCCTACTCCTTTGTTCCGTGTAATACTTGTCAAAACAGTGGCGATGAATGATGATACTTTTTTTTTTTCCCCACCACTGTGAAGGATGGCTGCATTCAGCATGCACACACGCAGATAAAAGATGTTGAACAGCTTCAAAAGCTACGTCCGTCAGTCTGTCAGAATCACACTGGCAGACCTGGAGCCTTGTATGTACAGATGGGGCCTGAAAGTGAGATCTGTTTGCTCACGGGAGAAAAGGGAGCTTGGTTTGACAAGATTACTGCAGAGAGCTGCTGGCTTGCATGGCTGTGACCGCATCTCCACAAGCCTTGCAAGAAGCTTGTCCTATATTGCTTTTTTTTTGGTCTTTTTCCCTGCAAGCCGTGTTTTTCTCTTGGAGGTGCGCAGCTTCGTGCACTGTGTCCTCAGCCGCCTTTGTGGTCCCGGGGCCCGTTCCCGGGGTCGCCCTGAGCCGCTCACTGCAGGCAGGAGAGGGGATGTCCCCATTGTGCCTCCGCTCAGGCTCCGGAGGGTCCACGGGGATAATAAAGCCACATGGGCTGCTTTGCTGTGTTGGGGAGTTGGGGAAGAAGAGCACAAAAGCGGGGAGGGCTCAGGCTGGGAGTTGTGCTCGTTCCTGTGGAATCGGCCCTCCCTGAATTCTGACTGGATTTTGTGGTGAAGAGGTATGTGCCCGTGTTGGGGAATCCCATCCTATGCAGTGTGGAGAGATCTTTTTGAACTGTATCAAGCCTCGAAGCTAAGCAGAAGTTGCTTACCTGTTGGCGAGAAGGTTGAGTTTATTTTTTGTTACAGAGTTGGCAAGTCAGAGCAGCTGTTCACTTACCAAGTTTCAGGAAGTAAGTGTGTTAGAGATGTTGGGAGATTCTTCTTTTTGGCATCTGTAGTCTTTATGTATTTAAAGTTTAGTAGAATCAATTATCCTCATCTTATACTTGGGTCATGAGAAATAAGATAATCTTTATTTGTTTTAAAATGTAAGCATTTCAAAATGTGTTTATGTAGGCAGTATACTTGATTAGTCTCTCTTGACCACGTAATAGGTATGTATTATCTTGCTAAGCTTGTTCCAGAGTAATACTGATGTACTGATTTATTGGTCTGTTTTCTGGCAACTGGTTTTTGTGACTGCCCCTCTCAGATCTCCTGCGTGAGGGGAAGACTTGTGGGTCTTATTAGAGGGGTCCAGCTTCCCGTTTTTGATCATGCTTACATGCGATGGCGAAAGAGCAGCACGCTTGTATTTCATGATAAGGCTTCTTCACTCCGATTTCAGCTAGCAGATCACTTAATTAATAAGGCTTGTCCACCTTGAAAAAGGTGAACATTTAAAAAAGTTTTAATGAGGAAGATATAAAATTTCTAGTATCTGTATTGTTGAATGGAATAAAATAAATATATGGAAATGATGCAACTTAATGAGCATGTTTCCTTGAGAGGATACTAAAATGCAAAGAGTAGGTGAAGGACATGGGCACTTACAAACTGTGTAAAGGAATAAAATTCCTGCAAGAAACAGATTTGTAAAGAACAGAAAAAAAAACCCAGTACACAATAGTAGTTAAAGGGCTAAAATCTGTAAATAAGTCACTGTATTGAGAAATGATAAAAAGATAAATTAAACAAGGAAATGCAGACATTAACATAAATGAAGTTCTTGGTTACTTAAATTTTCTTTAAAATGTTAATTTCATTGTCCCTTAAGACCCTGTAAAGTCTTCGCCCCCCACCCCAAGCAGATAGCTGATCGGTGCCTAGCGAGAGGACCAGAGGCCTGGATCAGATGACCTCCAGAGGTCCATTCCAACCTCAACTATTCTGTTATTCTACAAAAAAAAAGTCTTTTAATGACAAAAAGGAATATATTATTCCTATTTGCATAATGTCAACAGCTCAGCCAACATAGTTGACACTTGTAAAAAGAACATTCACCTTCAGATATTAAAATGAGCTTTCAAACCAAATAAATGTTTAAAACTGTTATGTTTCAGTGATAAGAGAGGACAGGAGGGAAACTTCAGACCACAGTGTAAATTTGGGGCTCTATCTCTTCTAGCTGTAAAATTGAGGGTTTGCATAACAGTGTTGATTATCCTCCATAAGAAAATAGGTTTAATATTCAGAAGCAGCCTTAGTGGGATCTTGTTAGTAGCACTGAGTAGTTATTTGGTGTTTATGACTCACTGGGGTGCTTACTAATGTATTCTTGGGTGAGGTCTACGGACTTTTGTTGAATAAATTATTTTTTTTTTTTAAAGTAGAAGTGCAAAATTAATGAGAGACTAATTGCCATCTAAATTGCGTTTTTTGGCAGGGCTTCATGTGTAGATCCATCAACATCAGTGCTTGATCTAAAATTATGATGGCATTGATACTAAAATGTAAAGCACTGGCATTTAGGTTGACTCACTTTAGAAAGAAATACTATTTTAAAATCAAACCTTCAGTCTGAGCTTTAGGCTAGGGAAAACAGTATTTGCTTTTAATAAGGGATATGAAAAAATGGATTGAAGGTTTACTGAGGGACAGAATCGTTGCAGATATACACAGTTAGACAAGGAAAATGACTTTGGAGAGGACTGTAGAGGAAAAGCCTGCTTTCAAAGAGACAGAATGAGCTATATGATCCAAGACAGAGACAAGCCGATTGCCTGACCTTACTGAATTTTCTATGACGTTTGGCTTGAAATGGAGGGAGGTAACTTCCAGTAGAAGGAAATTTCATGTCTGTTTCTTTGAACTTCTTTCTGTGACTTGCATTTGTAATTATCGATGCAGCTTGAGCTGAATTACTTTTTTTTTTTTTTTTAACAGGATAGTGTCTTTTGGTTTTAGTTAGCTGATGTTTTTGCAGTGTTTTGAATGTGAAAAATGCTACGTGAGTGCAAAGTGTTGTTATATCTTTGGACTGCCAGTCTTAATTTCTTTACTTACTTGAATTTGTGCTCCAGTTTCAGTCTCCCTGTGATTTCCCTTTGTCTTCTACAGCTCGTGTTGCTTGAGATAGATGGCTTAGCTGAGAACAAAGCTGAATTTTTCATCATTTTTCTCATAATCACTTAATGAGTCTTTGTGATGCTGTTTTCCTAAACTGATGCATTCCTTTTTTATTTTTTCCTTTTTTTTTCTGAAAATGTTCAAGCCTTCAAATTATTTCCAGTGTCTAAATCTAAATTTTAATCTTTCTTTATTTTTTTTCTGAATTGCCATATGTATCTTTTTCTTAGTTAAAAAAAAAAACAAACAAGCAAAAAAACTGATATGAAAAAACCTTAGTTTCCTGGTATGTGACGCAGCAGTAATCAAATATATTGTATTTCATTCTCTGTATCAGAGATGTACATACACTTCAGTCTTCTGTGACTGTGAACCTTAATCAAATTTAGACTGCATCTTCACTTTGATACAAAAGTTATTGTTTTTCAAGATACTGGATTTTGCTTCTTATATTACCTCCCTATCTCACTGTAATGGATGGATGCAAATCCATCTGCAGTTCAGCTGACTGTCTGTCTTGCTGCATTCTACAAGATAAATTTGGTTTGTATGGATCAACTTGAAATAATACTTCAATAAGAAAGAATGTTTAAGCTTATGAAAAGGAGATTGATTTTGCTGTCTGAGAAAACAGATTTTTACCTTTGTAGGTCTCTTTGAAAGAAGGAAAATACTGTGGAAGTTTTAAGTTCTTCTTAATATTTGAACAAATCAAGGGAAGAAAATTCAGCTTTCCATTGGATTAAGCAAGAACTTGCTTACTATTTAGTTGGCCTATTTGGATTTCAGCATTTATGGGAAATGATGCTGTCTCCTGGTTTTAAAAGTGAAGCTGTCCGTGTGGGCGCTGTACTGGTTCATAAACAGAAAAGATTCAAAAGCTTAACTGCAAGTGAAACTAGTAAGTTGAAGATTAGATTGTGTCAGTCAATGGAAAAATAAATGTTTGTGGGGAATCTAACTTATGTTTACCTGGGAAAAAAAGTGATGATGATAATGTCCATTAGCAGAAGCTATGAACCACAGGAACTTCACTTGGATGGCAAGCACCACGCAGTTAAATGCTTTGACTTGGTGGGGGAGCATGCAGGATGCTGGCTCTGGCTGCCCTGCAGTTGCAGTGGTGTTCAACAGTGGTGAAAGAAATAGGATGGAAGAACAGAGCAGAGGAATAACGGATATCAAAGCAGAAGCTCTCACTGTAATAATAGTGAGTAAGAAAATATCCAGCAAGATCCCCTTTCTCTTTGTCCCTCCTCTCATTTGATGGTGTTGAGAAGTAGTATTCTCACCAGAGCAGGCAACGGCCTGTCTTTTCAGCAGATGTCTTCCAGGAATTTCCAGTAGCGAGTAAATAGATCTGCTCACGACTGGGACTGGGTGTTTCTTTTTATAGGCAGAATCTATTTTTTGCTGTGACCTATTTATAATGCTTTACTTCAGTTCACTGGAGAAAGTAGCTTTTTTTTTTTTTTAAATCTGAGTTGTCTTTCGTAATTGCACTTTCCATGGCTTTGGAAGCCTCTGCTCAGTTGTTTGAAAAGTTAATTTTTTTTATTTTAAATTTTTGTTGTTGATGAGTTGAAGCTGAAGTAACTTCTACTTAGGAGGACCAAGCTGTTTGGTGGTTAATAGGCTTATTTTCACATTGAGTGATTTTAGTTTTGGAAGATCTGTGATGGCCAGTGCTGTTAAATTCTGTCACTATTTGTAGAGCTTTGCTTTTGAACGTTCTCTTCTAGGAGCCCAGTAGGAAACAAACAAATCAGCAACTCTGCTTTTTGGCAAACATTAGAGAAACTATTTGAACACTTATTTTAAAATAAAAATTAAAGATTGAAAGCTACAGAAGTCAATGGACTTATGTGATCTCCTGGAGAAATAATGTAGATGTACTCTGCAGATTATTTCATTTTCATCAAACCAAAATTAATTTAGTACTAGTTTTTTCCAGCTATTTGCATGTCAGTGCAAACAATGATTAGAGGTTCTTTTGATCCTTGTGTCAGTGTCTTCGTTGTGGCTTAGAAGAATGAAACTCTTCAAATCTGTAAGAGCTGAAGGAAGTAGGGGACCAGTGCGTCATCTAGTCTGGCCACCAGTATGTCACAAACTGTAATACCAAGCTCAGTGCAGAATTCAGTAAATTGAAAATCAGTCACACAACTTGTTTTGGATAAAAATCTTCTCTTGCGTTTGAAAAAAGTACATTCCTTTTACCTCAGATGTTGGAAGTTTCTGTTTCATTGAGAAAATTAAAATTATAAGCCCTCACAATATTTTTTTTTTTCTTAGCTCTAAGTAAATATCCAGTGGCAACACTATCAGTAATCTGTAAATGGCTTGAAAGTACTACTGAGACACTAACCCTCTCACATGTAGCTGTCAGGAGAAGTGCAGAGGGAGTTAATGGGACCCGAAGGCAGTCTGCTCATGGCTGTGTGCTGATAACCAGATGTTCCTCTCCCAGTATTGTCTTTCTTGTACCATCTGAAGTCTTTTTAAGTGTCTGACATTGTTCTAATGAAAGACTGCAAAAATTTCACAGTGTCAATTATTTCAGCCTTTTCCTTTGGGGAAGGGGGAATTGAAGTAGTGTTTAATGCCATTGCTGAATTGCTACCAAATCAGTCCTTGCGCCCCAAATCATTCCTTGACGTGAGAAGACATCTCAACACATGCTGTCATTTTTCAGCTTCTATATGGACTGTGGAGAGATGAGAATACAGATGCAGTGCGGCTGAGTTATACCTTTTAAACATACAGTGTGAAAATCACTGAGGTTATCCTAAGTTCCTAGAACATGACAGCATTCAGGTTGGATTATGAAAAACAAAAATCTTATCTGCATAATGGCTGTTCTTGGAAGTATATGCTTGGGCGAATTGGTTGGTGCTTATTTTTTAGCACTCGGAACAGGTGCGGAGATTGTCACCTACAATATTTTTAGGTTATAGAACACTTTCTAAAGGAAAAAAAAAGAAATAATGAAATCTAAGCAATTAACTCATTTGTGAGGACCTCAGTGAAAATCTATTTAGTTTTTGCTCATCCTACTTAATTTGTATTCTGCCTGTAGGGGAACAGTACTACTATGCATTTTAATAGTGTGAAATAAGTTATTAATTTTGGAGTGTTAACTTGACAGCATTTCTATGCAATTACTGTCTCTTATAGGTTGGTGGTGATTCTTTTTTCTTTCTCACTCTAGCATTGGAATGGGACTTACTTCAGAGCCTGTCACCATTGGTTCACAGTCAGGGAGAAGAGTGGCAACTGAGTGGAGCACTGGGCTCAGAGTGTGGCTCTGTAGCAGTCCCAGCTCCTGCAGTCCCAAGCAGGCAGAGACGAGCCAAATTTTGCTCTCGGAAAAACTGGAGCAACGTCACCAAAGCCACTTGAATTGAAGGCTGCTTAATACTTCTGTAAATCAGGGTTATCAGTGCACATGTCTCTTTTTGGGCCATACTAAACTGGCCACTTCTGAACAGTCTGTGCAATGACAGTTGCAACAGATAAGAGAAAGAATTGCATTATTTTTTCCTACCTTTCCTGATAATACAGTGCCCAAGCAAGGCACAGAAATCGGCTTCAGAAACACACGAAGTTTGTCAGCTCTCCAAGAGCTTTGAGGGGGAACCACAAATTTTTGGGCTAAATCTTGAGCCTACTGAAAATGATGAAAATTTTCTTCTCATTACGATAGAACCAGTCATGGGTTTAACTTTGAAATAAATAATATGCTTGTAAAAAGATGCATATGCTTAAAAATTAATCTGTCTAATAATTGTTGTCTTTTAGAGTTTTTTCTTCAGGAAGGTGAGCTAATAATAAATGTTGCTATATTATTATATGATCCTTTATTGCACACAGCATATTAATGACAGATGGCATTTGTCACTAATTTTATTACTACTGAAGAAGCAGCCCTGGAATGAACTGCTTTTTTTGTGTCTTGATACCTTTTATTCTAACTGAGAGGAGAGTCCAATGCCCAAATGGTTTGGTGTATTGAAATTGAAAGCATCTGTGCTGGTAAGCTGTCTTCTCACTCATAAAATACTTTCAATTTATCTAAAATAGAGTTGTACTAGGCTGTTGCTTGGCATGCTGCACCTGTTCTAGTGTTGAAATGAGTGCGTGCAATATATTTTTAAAATTGTGAAAGAACACTATGGCAGATGAAATACTGAGTGCATGAATGTCACAAAATTCCTGAATTAAATTTGGCTGTGATATACTAGTTTTCTACTTTATGCACAGGCATCAGGAACAAGTCTTTAATTACATAACCGCATAGTGAGGTTTCCTGTCTTTCTTACTACAGAGTACCTGGTCTGCTTGCATTTACTCTGGGAGCCTCCAGAACCAGCTTGGAGTTATCACTTGTGATAATAGTTGGTGCTTAAAAGTAAAAAGATGTCAAAAAGTCTGGACAGGAGAACTGCCAACCCACATTAAGTGCTAAAGTCAGTACCAGTTGCCTGTGATATTGCAGAATTCCTGGCAAGTTGTTTAAAAAATTAATGTTTAAATCTCTGATTGACATGCAATCAGGGCATGAAGGCATCTGTTAACAAGGCTTTAGAAGCTCTTCAGTAGAGTTGTAGCACATAAGCACAGAAATATATGTCAGGAGATTTGCAACTATAAAGAGCTATGCCCATTTCACATATCAAACTGAAAGGTGCTGACAATCAAGAAAATAATTGTATTTTCTACTATATTTAGAGAAATTGAAATTAAAATTATGAAGAATCAGCCTGAGTAGGTGTAGAAGGGTTAGAATTGCACTGGTAACAGACAATAATAGATTTCAGTCCCACGACTGACCTAATTTTGAAGGTGCTTGCAGTGATCTCTTCCCTGGAGCCAGTTCCTGGGCTGGGGCTTTATTCCCTGGATGCTGCAATGTGGTGGGTATTTGCACAGGCTCCAACACAAGAGCAGATGAGGGAAGATGAAGAGTTGCATCACGCCAATTTACAGTCATTTTCTGTGTGTGTGCTCTTAGCCTGCAGCATACATTAGATAATTTGTGTTAGCTCACTGAACTTAGTGACTGAAGTTGTTTTCTTGTGCTGATCTTGGACATCAAGGCTAAGATGATGGTAAGGGGCAAGGTGTCCGTTGTGCTCTCACCAGTTCCTCTGCGTTGGATCTAGTGCTTCGCAGCTCCAGGGAGGATCTGCTGAGCTGGTTCAGCCCACACAAGAATAAATTCTGTAGAGGAATTAGTGCAATTTTTTCCCTTTCTGAGGTTGCTGCCAGTTTTACTTACTCGGATTATTCTCTGTATGAGCTATTCAGTGTTTCTTTCCCTCTTTGAGTCATGCTTAGCCGTTTGTGGGCACTTCAGTCTCATGCACTGTAAAGATTAATCTGCTAAACTCAGCATGCAGGTTTTATGGGGCAGTGGTTGGGTTTTAACATAGCCTGTGCTTAGTTCTGAATGTCATTTGAAGAGGAAATGGGAAACACAAAACCATCATATGTTTTAGAGAGAAGTAGGAAAGGAACTGAAGGAAGGCTGTGTGTGGAAAGCAATTTTATAGAACTTGATGTCTTGCTTGCTCTGGCTGTTCAGGGTAAAAGAAGTACTGGACCTACTTTGCTGCAGCCTAGAAAAATGAACTTTAAGGGTGTGTGTGGATTAAAAATGCAAGAGCATTTAGCCAATAAACAAATTGCCAAGCAAGATTGTAAAATTGTTGATTTAAGCCCATGTAAGCATAGACTAGATCAGGCTCTCATCCATTAGGACTGTCTTAGGGCTGGTGGCATCGTTTCTGAGATGTGGCAGCAAAGTAGCTGGCTGAACAACTGAGGAGCTCTTCTAAAAAAAATAATGCATTAGGTATTGGTTGTTTAATGGCTGCGGTAAATACAAGGTTCAGAGTGAACTCTGGTTGATTTAGATGCTCTCATCTGAGCTGCATCTTTGATGTCAGCTCATCTGAGGAGGTTTGGCTTACAGAGGAAGTGCAGAGACTTGGCTTTCTCCAGTCTCAATCTTATTCTTTATTTTTGTGATTAGATGAGGCATTTTCTCAGTCATTTCCTTGCAGTGAATTGTTTCTGCTCTCTTCATTTGTGGATGGGTTTATGTGTGGATAAAAGGTTTGGGTTTTTTTAGTCACTTTGAAAGGTTGCTCCTTTATGGCCAAGAAAGCTTCTCCTCACGTGGTGGGTGACCACAAGCTCTCAGGCAGGACCTCTGGTGTTCCTCAGAGTTCCTATAAAAGCTCACAGAGGAGGAGGACAGTCTTTCAGGAAGCAACAGATGGTGATTCTGTGCCAGCTCCAACTGTTCAGTCTTTTGTAAGTGACTGTTTTTGCCAGTCATTTAATCTTTTTCAGTTTTGGCTTTCCCTTTGTAAAATGTTAGTAATATTAATTCCCTTTTACCATCCTCTTGTTTGTATGTAGATTTTAAACTTCTGGGACTCTTTGTTACAGCATATTTGCATAAAATCTAGCACTGTGGGATCCTCATCTTAGGTAAGCCTCAGAGCAGTATCATAAGTAGTGGCAGAAATAATAAGCTTTGTTCCCTATTTATCCTTACCTTAAGACAAGTAAGAGAGCTCTTGAGGTTGGTACTTAGCATAAGACCCAGCACACTGCTGAAGGGTTTAATTGGGAAATTGTTATCGTATGAACTCAGCAGAAGAAAAGTTAAATTTATGAGGGAGTTAATTTTCCAACCGTATATTCCCAGCGTAAGCCCTTATTAAGATGGAATTAATGTTCAGAATGCACGCAATTCATTTAGGTGAATTTACAAAAATGTTGTAAATATTGGGAACAATACAGCCTGATGTTAAGAGGGAACTCCCCAGACACTAGAAGTTCTGGAGTTAATGTTAAATTTCATGTGTTTGGCTTTCTTCTAAGCTCAGAAATACTTAATTAAAATGCATGAATTACTAATCTTCTGTGATGCTCTTTAGTGATCAGAAAGTTGTGACTGTGAATAATAGTATTGTGTTCCAGTTTGGATCAGACTGATTAATTTAAAACCATAGACCTGTGTTTTATTTTGTTTTTTTTTTCCCCTTAGTTTATAGCCAGAGAACAAAAAAGGAAGGCTTACAGGTTGATTAGCAAAGCCTTTCCATGAGGCATGTTTTTTTCCCTTCTGGAGGTCAGTGGTTGTTCTGAAAGAAAGGGACTGTCACCTTCCTAAGGCCAGACTGCATCACTGGTCCTTCAGGTGCACTGGGATGTGGGCTTTCCTTTGCGGTTTGGTCCTTAATGGAATTTTCTGCTACAGAGCAAAAGTCATCAGTCCCTGTTAATTGAGAGAGAGTGGAGGAAGATGACATGGCCATTAATCCTTAAAAAGATAAATAGGCAAAATTTTTGAATGATGCATGAGATTTCAGGGAGCTTCTACAGTGTATGCAAGTGTCTTGCGCTAAGATCCCTTGGGACACAGGAGTCATTAAAGCAAGATTTTCAGCATTTTAGTAAGCTGGTTTTAATTTAATTTTTATCTAGACTTACCTCAGAGTTCTGCATTTTGTGCAAGTATTCCACAAAATATTGGTGTATACGGTGTTATTCGTATGTAACTGTGGTTGAATCTTTGGTTTACTTGGAAAGCCTTACAACATATAAAAATGGTAGTTGGTATTTCTGCAGTACAAGGAAAATCAGAACTTGAAATTTGTACTTGTAGATAGATATAGATACTCTCCCCCCACCCTGTAATTGTGATGTTATAGACAAGTCTTGAAATACTATGGTTAATGCCTGCTGAGACAAAACATGTTAGTAAATATTTTATTTTCTGATTGTTAGCCCTTTCTTATAATCTACAATTCAGAAATTTGCAATTCAGATTTTGTCTTACTTCATTATTGGCCTCATTTCTTACTTTTAAAGATGCAATCTCCAGCTGAGCTAAAATATCGGTTGTCCAGTGGATAGAATCAGTTAGGCAAGCACCTGGGAAGACCTTCAACATATCTGCTTGTTTGAAAGACAGAGATAATCTGCTGCAGAAATAAAAATAGCATCTGAAATATCCAGAGGAGGCAGAGAATGAAGCTACTGGATTATGGTACTGCTCATTTGTATGCAAATGTGCTGTCTGTCTTCCTGAATTTGATCCTTAAGATCTGTTAATATGGAAGAGTAAGGGAAGAAAAACATTCTTGGAATCGATCTAGATAGATACACAGAGGTTAGTGCTGTGTGGTCAAATCATGATGTGCATGTCGGTGATTATATTTTAAAAAAAAAAAAAAAAAGTACATTTGAAAAAACCAAGCTGACTGCCTGGGGTGAGCGAAGCTCTGCATCTACCATTTCTGAGAGTAATGGTCCTGTATGACTTCAGTCATATAAAGACTTTCATGTGCTAGAAAATTTCAGTACCTACAAAATCAATTGGTAAATGCCTGCATTTTTGCTGCTAAACATTGCTGATTACCTGTGAATAAATGTTACCCAAATTAATGGAAATATTTTAGTGGAAGTATTTTTTTTTTGTTTATCTATCTATCTGTCTATCTATATGTCTATTTATTTTGGTGACTTGGATACGGCTTTTTTTTTTTTTCTTTCTGCAGAAAATTGAGAGAAAGAGCAAGCAGGATGGCGGAGAAGAAAGACTCTGCCTTAGAGACTAAGATTTGAACCAAACCTACAAATAGTTATTTGCATATTTGAGTCTTGTAGGAGCCTTACCGCTCTATTCAGTTATCTGAAGTGTCGGCTCCGTCGACTGAGTTCCAATGCTGTGTGTTTTCAGTCTACAGTGTAGTTTGTAATTTTGAAATTTGGTGGTGCAGAAATGTACCTAAGTATGTCAACACAACTGTTTGTGTGGTCTTTATATTACAGCTATCTATACCTAAAATTAGATAGACTCGGGGTTTTTAATTTCCCATGGTTTCTTTGCTGTCATGATTACCCATTGTGTCTTGAAAGAACAGCTCTGTATTTTTCAGTAGCAAGAGAAAATGAGGAAACAGAAATGAAGGAGAACAAACTTATTTGAAAAGAAAGCAAGGATATGAAATGAAGAAATTGAGAATTAATGTTAGTCTGTCCTCAGATTTTCTTCTTCGTATATGTTATGGCTATCTGATTACAGAGATAGTACATTTCATGGATTTTGTTCTTTGGATCCTTTGCGTTGCACAGGACACATTTGGAGTGGTAGAGGATAAGAGAGAAGAGTTGCTACATTTATGGCTGTAGGCCGACTCTGACCAGTCCAGCAGCGTGCCGCCGGGTGCTTTATGCCATGTTGGGCAGGAACAGTTCAGTGCAGAGCAGCTGGGACAAGGTGGCATGCACGCTCAGTCCTGCCGTTCCAAAGGCATGTGCTCCGCTAAGAGAACCTTCTCTTAGTTTGGGGATTTTTAAATGAATTTATGTAACTTTTATAAGTTGAATCTGATGTTCTGAAGTAAAACTTGAGAGAGAGAGATTATATGCAATATTTTCTGGGTACATTGAACAATAGTATTTTGTCTTATGACACAGAATGCTAAAAATATGTAATTAGGCAAATAATAAGGTAAGCACTTCTAACGGGTTGGCATTTCCTAATACTTGGATTATTATACATCAGCTTAAAGTTGTAGTCAAACTTTTTGCTTTTAACTCCTCTTAATCTGCTTAATGAGTAAATTTTTTAATGACTTCCAATCCAGTACTTGCAATAGTGAATCTCTAGAAATTATGCTTTCTGTATAGCCCCCAAGTTTTGTGGATTGCTTTATGCTAAAAGTGGTTATTGATCTGTAGGAGTCAGTATAAAATTGAGAAAGGTCATCCGAAAAAAATGTTTCAGAGGAAAAAGGCATGAGATGTATACAGTTGTTATTTTGGCTAGTGCACTTCACAGTTGTTATCTCTTCCATTTGTGACTTATCTCCCACTTCATTTCATCTTTCCTTTTACCTCCTGGCAAATAGCAATATACCTCAGCATAACGATGAGCAGCAGTGAAGGTAAAAACAAATATATTCTTTCCAGCCTTCCAAATTTGAAACTGAAAATAGAAACTAGTTAATATCTACTGTTTGGAAGGATAACAAAAAAACATGGCTTGGGTGAAAAAAAATGCATCAACATTTTTCTGTATTATGATTTTCTATAGTATGTAAAGATTTTTTTTGTAGGAATGAAAAATAATGTAGGAATTATGCTGACAAGAAAAAGATAAGCAGGAAGATAATTAGCTCCTGGAGACACTTCATGTATAGCTTTTATTTCAGTGATACTTCAGAGGCTTAAAGCTAAAATATGCTGAACTATTTGGAGGATGAAATGCGTGACACATAAAAAGCAACGGAGTGCATGCAGAGTATTTGGAGCCCATCAAGGCTTGGAATAACATTTTTAATGAACATACCCACCTACTGCTGTTTAATATCTCTGCCATCAGCGCATACCGTTCCTCCTCACTACGAAGTCAGTCCTCTGCATACTACACCATACCTTTGTATTTCCATTGTCACTTGGGTGGTCAAACGCTGGAAGATGCTGCCCAGAGAGGCTGTGAAGTCTCCATCCTTGCCAGTATTCAGAACCCAACTGGATGCAGCTCTGAGCTCCCTGCTCTGAGCAGGGAGTTGGACCAGGTGAGCTCCAGAGATCCCTCCTCACCTCAGCCATCCTGTGGTTGTGGTAGCAGAGAGGGACAGCTTTTAATAAAAAGTGCTGAAAGCATTGAGACATCCACAGACTGCAACTGAAAGGAGAGCTAGGCTTACCTGAGGGCAGCTTGGAAAATGTTGGCAGATCATGGCCATAGATATTTTTGCAGAATGTCTCCAGAGCAGCTGCTGATTTTTAGGAGCTAGGAGCTCCTAGTGCAAGGAGCCAAAAGCGAACATGGGGATGGATGTGTTAAGGATGTTATCAAGACTAAAAATTATCAGTTTAAGTGCAGTACAAACCAAATGCAGTAGAGGAGTTGATCAAGTAAGTTAGCAGCAGCTTAAAGGTTTTGAAATTGAAGAATTGGTGCCAGATTGCCCATGGCTGGAATTTTCCACCTGCCAATCAGTGGTTTCATACAAGTGAAAGGTGAGCAATATGGTTGTTTTAGTGTTACCTTAAAGACCAGAGATTGAGGGGATTTTTTATTTTTATTTTTTCATTTTTCTCTTCTGGAAAGCCTGACAGGCCGGATGGCAGCAGAAGCAGTACCTTTCAGCTGGTACCTTATGTTCCCCTGACAGCTACCCCTAGGCAGCAGCACGACCGGGGAAGCCAGCTCTGCAGGGCAGCTGGTGGTGGAGACTTGCCAGTGGGAATGTGAACTGTGACAGTTCTGTATTCAGCACAACTTCCCGCCTCCCGCTTCAGGGTCAGGAAGTCACCAGGCAGGAACTGTGAATATGAGGTTGTATTTTCTCTCAGACTGTTTCTTATCCAGAGGTGAACAGGCATTTGATGGTTAGAAAGGGCCGTTGTAAGCATTCAGTCATGTCTTCTGTTCTCTAGACCTTGGGACATCTTTCAGTTATGGTATTTATGAGTTATCTATTATTATGAGCTTGATAGATCAACTATAGTTTAGCCCATAATTCTCATTACTATTGCACACCTCCTCTGCCTGATTTTTTTTACTTGGATTTAACCTGTGATGGATCTTTGCTGGTGTATGTGGATGTTGAAATAAAAAGCTTGAGGGTAAAGTGTGACAAAATAAAACATACATCCAGGATTAAGTAATTGGTTAGAAAATGCTTTCAGGAAAATTAATTTTAAGAGGTAGATGTGTAGTACTATAATCCTTTAGTATTTGTATTGTCAGCCATGTAATTCCAAGGCCTGATTGAAGAGATGTAGGCAAGAGTGGTGATGACATCATGACCATAAGACAAGGTATGGTCTACAATGCAGTGATGCCAATCTAGTAACTGCTTACTGCCAAAAAAAGCAGACTCCATTCCCCCCCTCCAGTTATTTTCTCTCTCTCTCTTTTTTTTTTTTTAGTCTTTTATTTCTCATAGTTTCCTACCAGCTTAGCCCCTGAAGAAGGGGTTATGTGAGTGTTAGGAGAAGAGACTGGACAGGAACCATTCCTTTCAGCAGTAGCCCACGGATAGATTTGCTCAGCATTGTTGTTCAGATCTAAGGGAACATAGTGGACTGTGGGAATTAAGAGCCTGACTAGCAAACATAGTGTTAAAAATTTTGTCTTGCAGCAGACATTTGAAAAATACGTATTTTCTGAGATTTCGTTCAGGTTTAGATGTTTTGACTTTATCATATTAAATTTAGAATGTAGAATACAACCATACTAGGGCATTGCTCGAGGACGTTGCTCGTGCGGACCGTGCACAGCCACTGAAGTTATAGGCTTGACATTGGCATGAGTTCATGACACCTCCTGAATCATACATATGATGGGTATGGGTATAGGTGCTTGATGCTCTGGTGTTGTGTGACTGACATGTACATGATGAGAGAAGAGGTTAGGGCCACACAAGGTCAGAAATGCCCTTCTGCCTCTTTGGCTTCCCAGTCTTACACATCAGGAATTGGAAGAAAGAGGAGTGGTGCTGTGGTGCCATTTGGGTCATGTTAACATCTTAATGTTGTACATGTCTGAAGTGAGCTGTGTCATCTTGTCTCACAAAGTGTTTGATTAGAACTATGGTGTGCTTCTACAGATGCATCTGCATTAGAGGGCTTGGTAACGCAGTCATGTCAAAGGCTGTTCTCTAACGAGGCTTTTTCTGAGCACGCTATTGACCTGAGGCGGACCTTTCTTTAGAAAGATAATGTAGGAGAGAAGAGAGCAGAGTATCACTATTCTTTTTTCATGTGTATATTCTGAAGTACTCTGTTGTAAAAGATGTTTAATGCACCTCTCCTTTCAATATATTTAAGAATATTTTCAGAGATACATAATCCTGTTCGTACTCCCTTTACTTACTGATTGCATTAGAGAACTGTGTAATTGCCACTCTTTCAGACTTCCATGAGAAGTAGAAATTGCCTGAAACAGTAACAAAGAAGGATTTTCTCTAGCATATTGTCTAGCTTATATTTGACTGCAGCTTATTAGAAATAAATAGCAAAGAGTTTTATACACTGGAAAAAAAAAATCATCTTCCTTTTCCAGATCTTTTCAGTGTCTGGTGCTCATATATATCTTTTATAGTGGTATAGGAGGCTTGGCATTTCTGATATAAAAATATCAGAAATATATTAAAAAATATATAAAATTTCTGATATAAAATGCATGGGCTATTGTAACAGTGAAAAAAAAACCCCACCAAAGAGTGATAACCGTGCCAAAATCAAGCCACTTCGTATTTTTGTGCATGAACATGAAATGTGTAATTATTATCGGCTTATAATGGAGCAGAATGGCCATAGTGGTTTTCTTTGTGTCAGTTTATGTTTCTGAAAAAAAAACAAAACCAAAATCCCTCTACTCTGGCACCAATATTTGGATGGGATAAAGACTCATTCTCCTGAGTTTACCCACATCTGTAACTATAGAGAATCAGACAGTTATGCGGGTTTAAAGGGACGTCTGGAGATTGTCAAGTCCAACCCCTGTGCCCAAAACAGCATCAGCTGGAGTAGACCAGGACTGTGTCCAGTTGCGTTTTGAGCATCTCCAAGAATTGTGCCTCTGCAACTTCACTGAGTCTGAATAGCACAGTATGTGGTATAAAATATTAAATATGGGACAGGAGGTGAGATGAAGAACCAAGTTTTATGGTCTGCAGTCCATGGAAGCACTTAAGCATTCAGTCTTACTATGGTAAGCACGATTTATTTTTGTGTTTAAGTGCAGAACTGAGCTGGACTCCTTAGTAATGTTTATTTTCATGTAATGGTGCCTTTGGTATTCCTTATGGATACTAAACCTGGCATTCAGTCGCAGAAATCAGATGGTCAGTTGTCAGTTCTGCTGTTTTACTGCATGCTTTTTATCTTCCTAAAGTTGGTGGAAAGGGCTGCCTTTGGGACCCAGATACAGCCATGTATCCCTGGGAGCTTTGGTCAGTTTTAGTACTGGTGACTAGGAGTGTGTTTTCATTTTGATTACTGTAATACTACATAGGCATCTATAGTGTTTGCATATGAAGAGGTGTCATTTATTTATAATGTATCCAGAATTTTTTTTTTCTGTGCCATAAAGCCTTTGAAAGAACGACAAGGCTGCAGCAGGCCTGTGCAATAATCTTGTCATCCTTAAATTATTTTTCTGAAGCTCTGCTTCTCAAGCTGTCATGTGGGATATTTTCATCTATTTTGCTGATGGCATTCACTATGTCTGCTTCCAGGGCAGCCACAAGCAGACCTCTTCAGAAAAACAGATGAAGTAATTTATATATAGCATTCCGTTTATTCCTGATGAAGTCAAATGGCCAGGACTTCAGTTAATAAGAGCAGTTTATTGAGAACCTGTAAGCATACAAAGGGTAACAAACGGTGCTGTATTCCCCTGCTGGTTGCCTTTTCAATATCGCATGGAAAAATTCCCTCCAAAATGGAAGGAATTCACCACACCCTGTTTATGTAGAGGTGATTCACCACTTCCTTGAAGATTTTACAAATAGTGAAAAAAAAACAGGTACACCCCCTGTGGCGTTGAGCATCAGAACTGGGACACCAGAGTAATTAATGTAATATTTATCAGGTTTCTCAGTGTTCCTTCCTGAGCAGAAGCATGTGACTGGAGGTTAGTTTTAATTGAGATGAAAGGACAATTCTCTCTCTCTCTCTTTTTTTTTTTTTTTTCTTAAAATAGTTATTAAATATATATTGAAATTCTGTTGCAGTTACTGAAGTTGGAGGATAAAGCTGAGACTTTGCAGTCAACTTCAGTATGTGATGTGCTGGAAGGGGCACAAGGACCTGCTGGTCGTGATTCCTCATGGACAAAGCTCTAAACTGACAGGATACTTCAACTGGCAATGTCCACACAACGCCCACGTGTGTAAGCTTAGACATGTTTACACAAATACTGATGTGGCTATGCTGTACTTAATGACTATGTGCAGTGCTTTGCCATGGAAAGACTTTTAGGATTAGAATTGCCTCTAGGTCGTTAGCTGGAAGAAGTGCTGAAGGTACATCAGTGTTTCTTGACAGAGTGAGTCAGATGATGCATGAAATTCAAACCTGTGTAATTAGTGTGTGAAAAATCATCATCTATTCACCTCATTAACTACTTTTATCTTGAGATGGAAGGATCTAAATTTGTCTTTTGTAACTGTAATATGGGTAACCCGACTGAATTGTCTGCTTAAAAAGTTTGTTCTTCTAATTGGCTTCCATTATAATTTAATTTAGAGTTCAGTTAGTTCTGTAATATGGCTGCATGGTTTAATAATAATAAAAAAAACCCTCAAACTGAGTAATTTCACAGTTCTGTAAATGTTAGATTCTATCTTGTGTGTTTATTGTCTGTCACTCTTCCGCTTTACACCTGCCTGTACGCTTTTAAGCTAATTTCCCGAACAGGAAGGCTTTTTCCCTGGATGCATTTCATTCTGTATTTTCTCAAGGTCATCAGTGGCTTTCCACCTGCTCCTCCACTCTTTTAATGTCTCTCTGATTTTTAGTACTTAGCCAGTTAGATAATGTTAAAGGGCCAGTCGACAGTTGACTGGGACTTGCAGCCAAACTTGGGACCGCACCATCCACAAACCTGTGCCAGACTGTAATGAGCCTGTCAAAGAAAATGGCTGAACCTCAGCATCTTTACTATTAAAGTGCTGGTTATTATTTCAAATTTGCTTTTTTTTCCAAATGCTAAGGAAAGTATAATTTTGTAAAGGTGCTTGAATTTGCCAAATCTGAATGCTGAAGGTAGCTTTTTGTTGACCCAGTTGAGTGTTGTGGCTGTTGTTAGAAGAAAGGAGTATGTAGCAAACTGATTATTAGTTGCCATGGGCAATGAACTTTTTTTAATGACATCACATCAGTATTTACAGAAAGAATTTTTTTTTGAGGTGCAGAGATTTTATTTGCTTTTAATGCAAATAAGATTTACCTTTTAAGTTTGATACAGTTTTGCACTAACTTAGGTTTGAACAGAAGCTTCTTAGCCTTTAACAACCAAAGGCAGAAGAGGGCTCGGTTTCAAGAAGGAAACAAAAAAGCCAGTGGGAGAGTGAAGAATGGAGAATGGTAGAGCCCTTCTTTCAACCACAGGGCACTTCCCTTCCGTTTATCCTCAGCCCTCAAACCCCACTTACTTTTCCAGTGGTATTACAAGCAGTATTTCCAGGATCTCATGTTCAGGATTGCATTTAAAAACTGAAGGAGACCAACTGCAGAGAGCAAAGCCTGCCCTGTGGCTAGATGTAAGCTCACTTTGTTCATCCCTTTCCTATTCTGTAAGAGCTTTAGTTCTCTTTCGTATATTGTTGTTCTTCGCTTACTGACCCGGAAAGCCAGATCCCAATATGAACAGTACACTGTCATGTATGTAGAAGATACGGAGAAGTACACCCACCGGCAACCTGTAGAGACGAGGCCGGAGCCTGAGGGTGATTACTTCTCAGTAATGGAATAAAATCCTTTAGTGAAAACAAAAGGACTGTGAGTTTTATTTTTCTTTTAAACTTCCCGAAAGCATGTTTGTAAGCAGGTAGTTTCAGAGAGCTTTGTGGCTCTGAAATTGGGCTCCTGGGCTGTGCTCGGCAGAGACCCCCATGTCAGATGCTGATGCGTGGTTCACGCCCCATCGGTCACTGGGCTGGAGCCTGGCAGAGGGACTGCCATCCGGCTGGTCTGTTCATCAGCCCTGCGTGCAGTTATTGTGGAGCTTTCAAACAGGCACAGATAATGAAAAGGAATTATTTTCTAGTTAATCATATGGTGCAGAAAAGCAAGTAAACCACTGAGATAATTGCAAGAAACAAAATATAGAGGGAGGAGAGGCGGGAGCAGAGAAATGGGAGAGACGTACACTGATAAAAGAGTTGAAGTGTATGTTCATCTACATTAAGTAGATGAACAAAGGTGAGGAAAATACACATGCTGTTGAAACTTGAATTTTAGATTAATATCCATCTGTATTGTAATGTCAGGGTTACACTTTATAGCTGGAACAAGAACTCCATAAATCCAGACTAATCTGTTTGGTCTGTAAGTAATGGACTGAAGAATGACTCACTCCTCCTCTGAATTTATATGCTGTTATTGTTAATACAGGAATGTGTTGCCTGTTACACTCTTTGGAAATGCAGGTGTTTTCCCAAGTATTTTGAATACCGTGGGACTTCCCTAATCATGGTTGTCGGTGAGGAGGTCTGGACTGGCTCATGCTATGACCCACCTTCCTGGAATAGCCTGGAAAACCTGTGGAGATGCTATCTGCTACTTTCCTTCCCAGGCATTACTTTAAATTGCCTTGAAATTCTCCTTAAGTCAGGTTAAGGTAAAAGCAAATGTGTTTTCATTTATAAAATTCACATTATACAGTACAGCTGAAAAAATGTGAGTGATGTAAAAGAAAGAAAACCACACAGTTATCTGCCTGTCAGGTTAAATCAGAAGGTTAAATTCCTCCTAGCCTGTATGGAGTAGCTCACAGGTTGCTAGAAGTTAATGTCCCTGTGGCTGAGGAACCATTTCACAGGAAGCTTCTGGTCTTAATTTGTAGCAGCGGAAGAGGGTTAGAGGAAAATAGCTCTTAACACCCCAGCCATTTTTTGCTATTTTCTTGGGTTCCATTTGTAGTCAAATCTCCTTTTCCTTCTCCCTCATCTCTACACTCGTGTAAGAATCCATAGATTATTCAGTTTTAGATTCTGATCTGTTAAACAGTCTCACTTTTTGGAAATACCAGGATCTCTTTGGCTAGATTTCCTGTAGGGCAGTAGGCTGCCTCTTTGTTAGATGATTTACTGTACTTAATTCAACTGTTACCAAAACCTTAATTTTTTGAAGAGGAAAACTGTGCTTCTTACCTGGTAAGGAAACAGGAAAATCTCAGGTTAAAGCCTTTTCACGCTCTGGACCTTGCGAGCATTCAGTTCAGCAGCTTGTTACAGATGTACAAATCAAGATTAATGTGTGCATTTCTGGCTCTTGAATGAATCTAAATGTGACTCTCTAGGCCACTGTCAGGGACTGAAAGAGTTGATGTCTCAAACATTCTTGTGGCTGTGGCTTGGGGTGCAGTCTGCAGCCTGCATAGGGGAGGTGGATGCTGCATGGGGCATGTGCAGCTCCCCAGGCCCCTGGTAATGACTTGCCAAATGTGGCTGGGGTCACACAGCACTCATCTGAGGAGGGGGCTTCCGACCACTCCTCACATTTAGGGCCCGCTTCGTGCCTGCGCAGAGGACTCAGAACTTTCTGGAACCAGACGCTTCAGGAGGCAGAGCTGGAGGTGGGGTTGAGACTATAAAAGATGCTGTCTGAGGGAGCCGCGTGGCCAGCCTCACACCAGAAGACCGTCATGGCCACCCACCCACCACTGTGGCCTGCCACCAGAAGCCACGCGCCCGCTGCCCCACCAGAGGATCCACGCGGGTGGTGATAGCTCTTTCGCTCTTTTCCTCTGTCTCTTTTCTGTTTTCCTTTTCCTTCTTAGAAATATTCCGACAAGAGCCCCGGCTACCAACCCCCTTTATGCTTTCCAAGTTTCCAAAGCTATGTTGTTCCTTCAAATGTTAAATAAAATCCTAAATCGATCGTTTGGTGTCGGTTCACCTTAATTTAGTCCAAGGGAATCACAAACCTGCTACGGCTCTGGGCCGTAACAGCCACTTCGGGGTGAAAAAGGTGTTAGGATGACTGTCTACATCATCCACATCAAAAAACCTCTTTTGTTTCTTGGTTTGGTTTTTTTTTTTTTCCTCTTTAGAGAAACTATTTACCATTTTTTTTCCTTACTCGTTTTCCTGAAAGTCATAGATCTGAGCCTGTTCCTTCTCACGCAGTGGCAATGAAAAGCTGTGATCCCAGTTGTAGGCTTAGTTTCTCCGTCTGTGATGTTGAGGCTTTTCTGATATAACGATGAGTAATTTCTGGCTGTATTAACATACGGTCAGAGCAGTGCGCAATGCACTCTTACATACTAAGCTTTTGTAATTCAGGATACCAGGTTTTAGCTTGTGAACTGAAGGCTGTTAGAACTCCACAGTTGGTTTCCTGGGGCTTTGTAGGAGACATTACCTGAAAAATCTGGTGTCTTTGTGTAGCTACATGATTGAATTCCGTAGGGTTGCCCTTTGCACTTCAAAGGGAGTAATTCTCACATTACTGTTTTTAGTCTTATATAAATCTTTTGATTTTCCATTGCTTTAACTTTGGTAAAGTAGAGCTAATTATAATTCCTTCTTTGCAAGGAACCATTATAATAATCAGAAAAAAAAACCCCACTGCAAAGTATATTGCCACCCTGAGCTATAAATACACTATGGAAATGTGAAGTGTGCCATGTGTAGATCTGCAATCCTCGGGGGGTAAGATTAGCCTTTGATGGGACCGTTAATGAAACTGCAGTGGGGACAGGTCTTTAAATTTAAGATAGGGAGATTTTAAAATGGAATTTTAAAATAGAATAGTGTTTATAGTAACCATTCTGACTAAAATGCTAAATTCATAATACGAGACTTATTTTTAAGACCTATTTAGTATCTGTAGCAACTTTTAGAGATGTCCCATCTCCGGATGTTTCTTAGATGTTTGGATGACTGCATTATGTGGTTGTGTTTCTATATGCTCCCCATCATTATCTTGTTGTTTGGTGCTAGCTTGAAAGAAAATAAAATACTTGTGTGCCTCGTAGTTATGCACCTTTGCAGAATGAGTCCTTGCTCTTTTGCTGAAAACCACTGTGGTGAGGGAGTGGGTGTCAGTGAGGGAACGTAGCTGCTGTTCTTGCTGTTCCCTTGGGAGCTGTTATGAGTTTCTAACAGTAATGCTGGAAGTCAAGCAGGACTTCTTCAGGTCAGCAAGTTTTCCCCTCCTGTGAACTTGGCAGCGGGCTGTGCTGTAGTAACCCTGTCTTACTAAACAGGGCGGTATTGCTGAGGGTGTCTTTTTGGTATCTGGAAAAAACACCTCCTCACTTGAATGACTGCTGGATTTGTTTGTTTGTTTTTTAGGAGTGCTGTTGAATGAATGACTGCCAGTGCCTCGATAAATAACCCAGCAAAGAAACACCCATATGGTTATTTGCTCAGTTTTGGAAAGAAGGAATTGGTTTTATATACATGGTGTAAATCCCAAGCCCCTCTACTAAATTCATTGGTGCATCTTTGTACATACTACTTCTTTCTAAGAGTTTCTAAGAGCAAAACATAACCTATAATATAACAGCAGAAAGACCTTTCTGAAATAATGTTTGTGAAAGTAATTCATTTGCACTGAACTGGTAAATTGAGAACTCTTCCCATTATTTGTCATAGCTTTTATTTTTGATCTATAACCAGCGAATACTGAAAGTTACTTAATATTTATGCTAGCAAAAGGCAAAGAATAAATCCACAGCTTAATAATGTCCTCCTTTAATTACTTTTTTCTCTCTTTTTATATTTAGTTTTACACTCTAAGTGTTCCTTAGAGTAATTCAGATGTTGATTAGTTAAAATGGATTGTTCATGCTGGAAAGAAGTTTAATTGAAGTGAAAGCAAACATCTTTGCACATATGTGTACAAATCCAAGCATTTTTTTTGTAAAACTTTTATATTTTAACTGATTTACAGCAGGAATTTAGCAATTCACCAGTGGAGGAGATGTCTGTGATGCATTTCTGTTACTGAAGCTACACTTGCTGATTGGAGACTTTAGTTGGAGTAATGGAATTATAATTAAACCATATATCCTCCTGAAAAGCTGTGATTTCACTGTTTTCAGATTATCTAAAATAAGTGGCCAAGTAGGCTTTGCGCACACAATTCATGCTATGGATTTAGTGTAGGTAATCGCAGAAATAGTTTAGTAAAGGTTTTCACTTCATTTCCAATAGCTGTCATCAGCTGAAATGCCTTTGTCTGAAAATAAAGCATGGACTGGGTGCTTGGATGTATGTGGCAATCCATAGGTGAAAGCTAGGACTGCTCACAAGGTAGTATTTGTCATCTGTGGAGTTACTGAATTCTCATTTGGGAACAAAATTTTCTTAAATTATTTTTGTTACGTGGTATTTTTACACTGGCTGCTTACTAGAGAGGAACTGCTGGGGAAGAATGTGAGCAGGATTCAAAGCCACTGATTTCTCAGCGCAGTAGATGATGTAATTGCATCAGATACTTAAACTGCATTGTGATCATGTTACTGATCTTTCAAAAATGTTTCTTTCCCTCCACCAAAGTTTTGCCATCAAAGAATCCTTGGCTCTTCTTTGTTCTCCTCCTCTTCTCAAGATCTGGTTGTTAACCTGTCTGGAAGGCAAAGCTAAGTAATCTTAGTTTAGAAGGTTTTACAGTTAGGCAGTTTAAAAATGAGTACGTGTAAAGACAAACTAATCGTCTGTAAACCAGGAGCTGATAGTGCATGGAAACTTCACTGGATCTAATACAGAGAGACCTGGTTTGGTGCAGCTGCATTTAGCTTGGAAAATCCATACTGTGTGCAGGGGATGTATTTCAGGAGCAAAGCATACGTGACATTATTCGGTAGCATGTGAAACACAGAGAGGAGAGGGCACAGCAGACAATTCCTATATGCTCCTTGGATTAAGTGCAGGTAGGGTTAACAGCAGATTTTGCTGGGAGGGGTATTTTGCCTTAGTGTCCTGGGTAAAGCAGCAAGGTACCCTCTTAGGTAAAACCCCTGCCTGTTTCTGAGGCTGTCTGATGCCTCTTGCTAGGAGGCTGTTAAAACACAGTGCCTGCAGGTTTGTCAGCTGGAACCACTTGGGCTGAAATTTTTGTAAGTTGTCTGTCTAGCTTAGGATGATACTTCTTTTTTTTTTTGAATACTTCCGTTATCTCTATATTGTGAAATAGGGATTTCTGTCTGTGTATTGCCGAGGTCTGTTGTTAGACCAATCCGAGAGATTTAAGTTGTAGCAGTCAGATCATTGAAGATTTCTTCCATATTGAGGGCCTTCCCATCTCTCCTTCTGCTGGCCGATTAACACGTGCATCCATCTCACGAAGCAGCTCAGTGCGATGGTGCCTGATGCCACAGGAATGCCGTCGGGCTGTTTCTGCTTGGGTTGCTTCTGCATTGAGACGACTGAGCTGAGGGTGGAAATGAGGAAAACAGGGGGCACAGGTGAGACAAAATTGATGTGGGCAAAGTGAAAGCAGATGTGGGTGGGAAGGGAGAACAGAGTTTGTAAGGAAGAGCTGTGATGGGGGAAGAGAAGTGACTGTCTGGAAAAAGAGGTTGGAAGATGAGGCAAGGCTTAGTTGAAGGGGGGTCCAAAATGGAGCTCACCAGGGAGGCTGGGAGTGGCAAGGGGGAAAATAGAGGAAATAGTTGAGGGATGGTTCTTCACAGAAACTTGGGGAAGTGGAGAAAGGGAGGCTAGAACAAAGCTGGACAAGGATCTGGTGGTGGGGAAGAAATAGGATGGGGGCCAAGGACAGTTTGGAAAGAGAGGTGCTAAGGAAGTTTGTGTGGTATGAAAAGGTGGAAGATAACTGCACTAAACACCATGGCCTGCCATAGCCATTGTAAACTCTGCACTCATGAGTCTCTGTTGTCAGCAAATACCTACAAAGCTCACAGGTAAAATCTCCCACCACTGTGCAGAGGTGGGGGTCTAGGGGGACCACAGGCTGCTAACGTTACAGGTTGCTCTGTTAGTTCATATGGCAGAGATAGGGGAGAATTACATGAAAGTGCCAGTAAGGTAGGAAAATCAGGTGTTCAGGGGTATCGAATTGGGATAATTTAAGTGGTTCTTCTGATCCCATGTAACCTACAAGAACCTGAAAGTACCAAAGCAGAATTACCACCATGTTATACACTTGCTGCCATTTAAAAGTCAGTGTTTGTTCTCCGTTGCTCTTTAGCAGTGTCAAATCTTCCTTGTTCTCCCCATACAGTTAATGAAGGAACCAGCCACCCGGTTGGAGATACTAGTGGTTTGGGACTCCAGAGGCCCAGGTTTTAATCCTGAATCAGCCACTCACAGGCTGTATGATCTTGGACAAGTTAATTCACTTTAATGTGCTTTATTTTCCCTGTCCGTAATTTGGGGATAAAGATTTCCAACCACCCTCTGTAGAGGCTATTGAGCTCTCTGAATGCCGCAGTTCACACAAGAGCTGAGAGATGCTGGTTGTGTTATTAATGACAGTTTCTTTGTGACTGTTTCTTTTTTCTCTTTGGATCATTGCATGCCTGTGATAGGACAGAAATTGAGAAGAAAGGAAAGAACTGCTGGGGATGATAGGTACGGTGTAACAGGAACAGCTTTCTGTCTGTTATCCAGACCCACTGTTCAGCCAACACTGGCTGCTTTTGCATCTGCAGCCAGACTGACTCAAACTTGGCAGAGAGTAATTTCAAAGACGTACGGGCCTTCCTAATGACACTCTGTTTGTAGGAAATAATTTTGAAGAATCTAGCTTTTTAAGTAATTCTGAGTGACTTGAACCGTGACGCTGAGTACTTGTTTTGTAGCTGGTGTGATAATGCCGCTTGTGCTGTGATCTCGTGGGCTGCGGGATGGGGCAGCGCCACGGGAACATGGCAGGGCGAGAGATGCGGCTGGGAAGGGAGAAACTGCAAAACAGCGCATTGATTTTCATTACATGAATGCTTTAAGAACTTTATACAACCATCCTTCATTTGAACTAGGTAGCTTTTTTTCATTCCACGTTTATTCTTGCACTTCTTTCTAGTTGCAGCTCTCTTGGCGCATCAAGAGTGCCCCAGTGCTGTGCCGGAGATGGCTCAGATGCTGGTTTACAGTGTATCTGTATCTACGAAACCTCCTTCTTTCCTGCTTTTTTCTTTTTTTTTTTTTTTCCCTTGGAGTTTAATGTTCATGAAGGTGAGCCCAACTGGAAGCCAGCAGGGCACAGGCAGGCTCTGCAGCCTGATACCTACGCTGCTGTTTTGCTCCCAGAAGCTATTGCGAATTTGGTCCACAACCAAACCTCCCAACTCTGCTGTGAAGTCAATACAAGAGCAGATTAAAGCACTTAAGTGTTCTTTTCGGGAACAAATTCAGCCCAATTCAACTGCTTTTGAAGAGCCAGGTGCTTATGAACTTCAGAGACTGATATTTTATCTCAACTGCAATATTCCTTTCAACCTCTTTCTTCAGTTGTTTCTGTCCTAGCTCCTCTGGAACCTGTCCTTGTAAGGTAACACAAGCCAAGAGTTGGATTAACAGTATTTTGACATCCTTTTTGTCTCAAATCTGGGTGAAAAGCTAAGATGCTGATTTTTTTTTTTTTTTTTTTTAAGGGAAAAGAAAGTTCCGCAGAGCATTGTATTGGAAACGTATTAAGTAAATCACGTTTTATGTTGCGTTTCCATGTAGTGTTGCATTACTTTGAGAGCTGTTGTTTATGTGCTGTGTGACGCAGTTCTTCCTTATAAGCCTGGCTCTCTGGCTGACCGCATTTCTTACGATATGCCTGCAGTTCTGCTGAGGAGTCTTTAAAATTTTCCTGGCAAGTTGATGTGCTTGCTTTTGTCATATTTATCTGTGGTCATAATACTTGCCTTGATGCATTGCAGGTTGAAAATAGTCCCTAAGCCACTCCAAATTGAACCGTCTGGTACTGTAGAATGGTCTTTGTGCACTGATCTCTCATTACAAAAACATTTTCTTTGGATCACTGCCTCTTGTCTATTTTGAGAAGACAGAAGGCAGTTGTAATTCCTGAATGCTATTCACGACTCCCAAGTTGAGAACTTCTGTCCTAGAATAAATACTTCGAGTGACACAGCACACCATCACAGGAGCACTGCTTTGCCCGTAACTCTGCCATTATCAGTTGTGAAATACCTTGAGTAGTCAACAACGTACAGTGCTGTGAATTGTGGATAATACGACACAGTGGTGATATAAAGTGGACACCAAAATTTAGATGGTGTGTTTTAAGAATAGCGAATGTAATTAGAAAAGAAGATTTGAAGACTATGGTTTTGTTTTAGCAAGAGGAGAAAAAAAATAAAGAAGGTTAATGAAGTTATCTTAGTCTGTGTTCTATGGAAGCCCTTTAGTCTTCTTTTCTCTTCTTAGGAATAGCATTACTAGCCCCTTAGCTCAGTGATTATACATTAAATACCAGCTCTTTATGACTAAAAAACCTTTTTTTGGTCAATTTTACCCTTGTTTCTGGAGCTTTGTTCTCATTTTGCTGGATAGCGATAGCTTCCTGTGAAAATGGGAATTACTTCTATTCCGCATCCAGAAAGTCAAGTTCCTGAGTCCAAAGTTCACCAGAAATGGTCAAAAGTATTATGCAGACTTGAAATGCTTTATTTGCATAAGCACGGATGAGTCTCAAATGAGAGCCTTGTTGAATAGGGAGTGTATGCACAGCTTGAGTCTTAGAGCAGTGTGGATTTAACTCTCAGAAAATCAATTTGGAACGAAACCTCTTTACTGTGGATGTATTGTATCCTCTAGATTTGGGTACGTGCTGAGTGAGTGGGTAAGTTAGCCTGGAACGCTTAGCTGCCCAAAAATAAAGGGTTTTTTAGGACTTGCTTGCGGAGGTATTTCTGGCCTTCAAACTTTTAAAATTCACTTCATATGAGAGTTGTGCATTATTTATAGTGAGTGTGGGAGATGGAAAGAGTACTGTGGAAGAAAGAAAAATAAACCTTTCGATAATGAATTCTGGTTTTGGTTGTGATGTCAGCTTGGGGCAAGATGCCAATAATTTCGCACCCAAAATGGAAGTGCTAAAATTCCCTAAAATTCACCAGTCTCACTCGTGATCTGAATATTTTCTCAAATTATAGTCAGGAAGCAAAGCATAGAGTCTTGAGACCTGTGTCAGCCTTGTGATAAGAAGAGCAGATCATCCTCTTTTTAACTCAGATATCTTCCTGCTGCTTTGAATAGGCTTTCATGGCCTGAGATGACCTCTGTGTTTAGATGTTGTCAAGGTTACTGGGCTGTAAAAACAAACTGGCAGACATCTCGGGTTTTGTGTGGGGTCTCCATGCAGTGGGTGGGTCATACATCGGCAGCGGGCTTCCTCTTGGCTGGAGATGAGGAGTGCCGAAAGCTCCCGGAAGGCACCCAAATTTTGGAGCTCTGCAGGACTGTAGCCTTTCTTCAGCTTTTGAGTTCAGCAAGTCAGACAAAAATCTTGTAGTTGAGCTGTGTTGGGCATGCAAGGCCATCACCATCAGATGAAAGTGCTCCATGCTGCCAGCCCGTGTTTCTGTAACTGCAGGGGTACCAACGGGACACAGATGCAGTTTCGTAAACAGCCTTTTGGTATCAGAACTTGAATTCAAGAGGTTTTGTTTTCCTGCACCATAGTTCAGCAACACTTGATCATTGCTAGAGATTATTTCTGTAATTTTATTTGCTGGGTGGCCGCTCACACAATTGCGTTCGTACGAGGAATGGTAAGATGGGAACCAGGCATGGGAACTAGCAGCTGAGATGGGAGCTTTGCCCACTGAAGAAAACTGATACAGCAGCTCTTCCTCAGCCTTCTACAAAGCACAGCACTTGGCAGATCTGACTCAACCAATGTGGGAATATTTTTTTTGCGTATCCCAAACACCGCACTGGCACGACTCAACAGTCCTAACTTTTTGTTGAAGCGTGTGTCAATCCGCACCGTTTCATGTGTGTCTTGTGTCGCTGTCAGCTGAACCACGGTCATTCTGTTTAGCACTACGCTAAGAATTACTTGAAGAGTCACGACCTTGTTTAGAGAACTGGAGTATTGCATAGTACAACTGTCAAGTCAGGCTGCTTTTAAGGGAAGGCAATGCCTGTTAAAGCAATGTCAAATGTCACTTTGAGCCTGGTTACAGAGTAGCCTGATAAGTACTTGTTCAGCCTAGGCGGCACAGAATGTAAAGGCATATTCTGTTTATTGATAATGAAAGGATCAGACAACATTGGCTTTTTTTTTTTTTTAACATGTACTTTTAACATGCTGTATTTGTTCATCTGTGGCTGCTAGAAGCCACAAGGGGACACTTCTAATGTTTGGAGTGTCATATGTATAGAGACAATATATAAATGTGTTGGGTAGGGCAAAGAGTAAGAGACAGTGATTCAGCCTAAATCTGTTGAGGAGCTGTTAACTCTCCTTATCTTGTAGGAAAAGATAAGAGACCAAGGATCCGTAAGGGATCATTGCATTAATTGTCTTGCATTTCTTAGTTAAGGTCCATAGTTTTCTTTACAAAAGCATTTGAAAGTCATGCCTCAGACTCAAAATTTATGAATTCAACTTAAAAATATTAATGTTTTTCATTTTTTTTGGTCTTTTAAACTGTTAATATTTGTAATTCTACTCTTGATGAGCACAGAAAAATACTTGACTTTTTTTTTTGGTGTTAAACTATAAATGAGATTACTTTATCATCTTCTGATGTGCTTTGAAATCTAATGAACCATGAGAAAATTACAGTAAAAGTGATCCTTTACACAAGCCCATGCACCAAGAGCATTTTTTCCTATAGTCCTGCAAATGAGAGAAGCGGGGAAGGGAGAGGTCTGACATTTCCTCCATCCACAGCAGATCCTGGGCAGTGCTTCTGCCCTGAGATCCCGCAACAGGAGTCCAGTAACTGGATGGTCTTTCATGTGCACCTTGCCTGGAGAGAAAAAAAACACTGTCTGCAGAAGGTGCTTGGCTGTAGGACTCTTAAAGGAAAGTAAGTCCATAAGGTAATCCTACAACAGATAAAAATGGACCCCAAAAGACTGAAATGCTGGAAATGGAGCACACAACTGAAGGAATAGGAAAAAATGACAGAATGCTTCCAGAGAATGAGAAGCTGGAAGTTGGTGAGGCAACTGGTTGGCTTACTGAGTGGATTGCCATGCACAAAGGGAGCAATTCAGGAAAGCAGAATATTGCAGAGATGTTAAATTATTTGTTAGTACCACTTTTCACTGCAGATATACATCCAGATTTGTTGAGAGAGCACAAGTATGAGTTGGCTGAGGTGTTAAACAAAATATGTACAGTCCTGTTAGAAATAACATAATAAGAATGTGGAACTAAATGTGTTAGAAGGCTCTAGGAAGCATCTGGAGAATTACAGTCCGGTAATATTATACTGGTAGTTAGTAAATTACTTGAAATAATAGTCACCAAAAAGTCATAATTCATAGACTGCAGACATCAAGATCACACAGAAGAATATGGTGTCTTGCTGAACTGAAGGGGAGGAAGGTGTTTTGGCAGATGGAAAATGATTTTATTTAACTGATGAAAGCTTTCAGAAAGTTTTGTTGTCCTTCACTGATGGTTATTAAGAAACACATCTTAGTAAAGATGGGAGTCAGTTTATTGGCACGACTCAAAACCTGTATTGGAGACAGAAGCAAAAGGCACGTTCACTGGTTAGACCTAACAATGGTACGTTGATAAATACCCACTTTAAACTGGTGAGGACTGTTTGTTTATCCAGGTAGGAAGCTGCAGTGGTGTGGGGTTGTGCCTGCACCACTAGCCCTGCCAAAAGTTAGAATTGGTTAGTGTCTAAATGTGTCCTAAATGTGTTAGTGTCTAAATGATTCCTGAGCATGGAGAGCTGCGAGGCTGTCAGCCCTACACCCCTCCATGGGGACCTCGATTTAGGAAAGAGCTGGACCTGAGAATTACAAGCTCTTTCTTGGTGTGCAGCTGACTTGAAAAATGCAGTAGTAAAAGAAAAAATCCCAGTAGTTTTGAAAACATACCATTAAGAATAGCAGAAGTAATAAAGAACAGCATGGAGAATGTTACCAGAAGTAAAAGCTTGATATATCAAGAACGCCCTCGTCTCGCCTCAAAATAGCATTCGAGAGTTAGTGGGAGTTCTGGGAACACGAGATGAAGCTGAAAAAGGATCAGGGAAATCTCAGTTGCGGAGAGTGGCTGAAGAAAATTTTGGCTGTTTACCTTAGAAAGCAGATGAGTCAGAGAAGAGATGTGCTAAAACTGTATAAACCAGTAAATGGTAATGGAGAAGATAGATGTGGGGTAGTTTCTGTTTTCCTTGTCATAGAGCACAAAAGTAAGTGAATATTTAAAGGAACCAGAAGGTTGCAAAATCCAAAACTGGTAGAAGGAAACTGTTCAGATATGTGATTAAGTTGTAAAAGTCACTATGGCAGTAAGTTGTTAGACTGAGGAATTTAAAAGGGTTATTTTAACGGATATCAGAAATATTTACAGCTGCCATAATCCATGCTGACAAATTTTAACGGGGCTATTAAGCCTTACACTTGAGATTTTAAGTCTATCTTCAGCTATTAGGGATTTCTCTGTGTTCTTTGGCTAGTTGTTCTTCCTTCCTAACATAAAGTGTTAGGTAGGACTTTAGAGCTGTAATTCATGTAATGTTTGTATAAAAGGTGTGCAATTAGTTCTGATTCTCAGTAACGTCCTACGGAGCGTTCTGTGTGGGTGACGCCTGAGTTCAGAGTGGTACGGCCTGTGTTCAGAGTAGCTCCGGGGTCAGTAAGGGTGGTTCCCAGCATCTCTTGAAGTCACCAAGGTTGCGTGCAGGTACGGATTCGGGAAATGTTATAGCGTCAGGAACTGATGTGATTGTAAATTCGAGTCGAAGCTGTTGAGTTGCTTTTTTTTAATCATATGTCCATTACGTGTATGAGTAAAAGATCTTCATCTCTTAAAAATGCCCTTAAAGCAAGAACACTTTCTGCACTGGTGTTCTGGAGTTCATTTCACTTACAGTGACTGGAAGGTGTGACTTCAGCAGCTGTTACCTTTACCTGATGTCTTCAGTTAAACTGTTAAAGTAAACAGGCAAACCTAAACTAAACAAAAATTTTTTTGTTTGCCTATAAAGCACGTCTCCTTGATGCAGTTCTGGTATGCATGTGAGTACATGATGATGAGTAGTTAATGATTGTTGTTAAGATTTCAGTTGTATGAAATTATATTTGTCCCTGAATAAATTTGACTCTAGCAATTGCCAGACATCAGACAGTCAGTTCATACAGTCCTGCCAGGTTACCTGATAGTAACTCCCTGAGGAACTGCAATCTTAAAAGTGTGTTCATCTCTGTGCTGATGTACAATTATTCTCCAAGTTGTGCCTCTTTTTTAGGTAATGTATTTTGGGATAATTAGAAAAAAAAAACCCCAAAATAATAATTAATGATATTATCTGGAGCTCTTAAAGGTATGAAATATTCGAAAAGACTTTTGAAATCAAACCCTCTTGAGAAAGGGAAGCTATATATGCAAAAAAGAAACTAAGTTGTCCTTAATTGCCAGAAGATAAGGTAATTCCAAAATGTTAATGGAAAATGTTTATATTTGGCCTTCAAATGGCAAGCATAACGCAAACCTGAGTGGAATTGGTAAAATGGTATGGAAAAAACGCACCCTACTTGAGAGTTTTAGAACATCAGTAGGTAATAAATTGTGCATATGCCTATGCAGTAATAACAACAGAATTTTAGAAAAAACAAGACTAGCCTGATTTCTGTTAAAACAATGTTTTAACTGGATCATAAATGGAAATAAAACTATTAACTCTAGATGACTGGCTCATAGTTACAGTATCTCAGCTATGGTGGTTTCGCTGCCTAACAACAGACTCTACAGTGCATGAGTCTGCATCACGTGGTTTTATTTTTAGTACTGATAAATCTAACATTTCAGGATCATGCGAGACGTAGTCAGCCTGTGCACCAGGGGTTGCTCAGTAGCAGCCTCTTCTGTGCTCTCTCACCTCTCTGACGCTGCTGAGAGACACTGTCCTCGTGCGCGTTCCCCTCACAAAGGTGTCAGCTTTGGCAAACAGCACCTTAAGCGCAAAATCGTTCTACAGAGACTGAGTTTGAGATCTGGTGACATACACAGTGTGAGGAGGGTTGAGAGCACGGTTGCAGGCCAGGCAGGCTGCCCGTGCCATGGCCCATACAAAGCAGCGGGCTGGTGTCAGCATCATGGATACCATGGGGATAATAGGGTACGACAATGTTTTTCTTGGTATTTTCTATAGAAACAGACTTTGAAATAATTACCGTATAGTACCATAATGGTAGCAAAGTGGGATACAACTGCAAGGGTGTGGTTGGCACTGACATGGAGGTTCACTGAAAAACTTATGGCTGGTGGGCTGTACAAATGGGCTGCAGAGCAGGAGGAGGCAGTGATTGCCATCAGCCACATGTCCTCCTTTCACCTGAGGCTCTGGGACAGGGGGCGGTGGAGGAAGCTGGTGGCTGAGGGCTGCAGCTGTGGGATCCCTGTGCTCCACTGTTTGGGGATGCTTAACTGGGACTTTCTTGGCGCAGCTTCATCTCCTGCCCTGTGCTAGCCAAACTTGGTCACGAGTCAGCTTACTGGGTCTAATGTTACGGTATTTGATGGTCCATGTAGTGTCCTTGAATCTTCCACAGAGTACTCTTTTTACTACTGTGAGGAGGACTTTGCTTGGTGAAAATCACTCTTTGTTGGATCTTGGGTCCCATTTCTGACTCTGTGCTTTTGATCTGTTGCCCTAACCCTCCATTTTCCGTAGTTTGTTTTGTTTTTTTTTTTTTTTTTTTTTTTTTTTTT